>CAKNWW010348370.1:0-13529 GCA_932074435.1 Andricus kollari | reverse complement strand
TATATATATATGGAGTGACTTATACATACCTGGGCGTGCCTCAAAGTTGCATTTAGGACGTCACATCAGTAAATAAGTCTCTCCGAAGCAGATACAAGCATCTTCTTCGACAGATTTGATCATCTAATCTGTCGGCGTTGAACAAAATATCTGTGACTGACATGCTTGCCGTCCCTGTTCTACTCTACTCGTTTGTGGTGGTTCAGTGGACGAAGAACGAACTTGAGGCCCTTGATGTCACCACGCGTAAGATCATGCATATGCATAAAAGCTTGCATATCAATTCGTCAGTTCCGCGATTATACATTTCACGCCGTCAAGGCGGACACGGAATTCTGAATCTCCAGTGTCTTCATAACCAAATTATATTAAGCACAGCTTATATCGTTGCCAATGGCAGAGATGCTCTCCTAAAAGTGGTCAGGAACCACGAGATGATTGGTGAAGGAGCGTTCCTTTACAAATCCGAGGAGCGAGCGGCCAAAATCCTTGGCCTGAATTTTAACATCAGAAGTGAGGAAAGTGCATTACTCCATCTAGATGCTTCACTTCTAAAATTCGAAGTAAAGAAAGCAGAGTTTGCAGAATTTAACCAAGAGCTACTCGATAAGAAAATGCACGGAAACTTACACAGAAATGTAGAAAAACAGTCCTTGTCGAAGGAGCAAACTTTTGCTTTTCTCAGATCATCAGGGCTTAATTCAGATACAGAGGGTTTAATTTTCGCATGCCAGGACGATGTCATTTCAATGTATAAATTTCTGAAAATAAACCAAGAATCTTACGATAAAATTTGGACAAACACCACAAAATGCTCCTATTGCAATTCCTGAAAACAAAATAAAAATTTGTTTTTCTGTACAAAAATAAAAAAGAGGAAAGAAAAATGAGAAGGCAACCAACCAAATCCCCTTCCTTCTCTTTTTGATTTCTTTCGTCTTTTTTATTTTTATTACTTCGAAATCACAATAAAAAAGCATGGATAATATTGACCAACGTTTCGGTGCTCACACAGCACCCTTATCAAGGTGAGAAAAATTAGAATAGGTGGGAACAGCAACGAAAATACGATGCTACCTGCTGGATACCTGAGAACTAAGTGTGGGTCTAAAGGCAAATCCTGTATTCCTGAGAACTAAGTACGGGTTTAAAGACAAATCCGTTATGAACAAACAGGAAATAAGAGATAGTCAAGACTCATGAAAATCTATTGCTAAATGTCATTATTCATATTAGAATAACTTTTGTTTAATTTATCCAAATCTGTTTTTAAATTAATAGACAACTAATTTTGTTTTTTAATATGAAGCATTTCCATGAATTCTCTCTTTCTCTCATCACTTGCATTATGTAAAATTTCAACATTATCCCAGTCGAACTCATTTCCACCTTAGCATACCGTGACCGCATTTTATGTCAAGAAGTTCCAAGCGTTAGGTGCAGAGCGTGTCATGCACAAGCTGAGTACCTAGAACACATACTATCGGAGTGTCCCACCCACACAGGAATGACGTATATCTACAGACCTAATGCGGTCCTAAGAGTGCTTTAATTACCTTCTTTGTCGCTCGTACGGTGTTGGCTGCGACCCTGCCCTGTCGAACGCCCCAAGGGATATAGAGTGAATTGTCGAAAACGAAATGTGCCAAATTTTCTGGAACTACGATTTTCGGACAGCAGTCTCTGTTGCACACTCGAGGCCTGACATTGTTCTCCAAGACTTCGAGAAACGAACTACATTCGTTATCGAATTCTCGGCTCCGTCGAATACAACAACACTGCCAAGGAGAAAGAAAAGGGAGCTGCAGCGACTGTACCCAAAATATTCGGTACAAGTAATTGTCCTTGCGATAGGTGATCTCGGAGTTGCAAAAATATCACTGGTTTGTAACCTATGCCAAATTTTGGTCATAGCTGATTGTCCTTATCTCCCCTCTTTGCCTCTTTTTCCTCCGACCTGGTCCTGAAGCTTCAGGATACCTGCCTTTGGTATTGGCGTAAACCTTCCGGGTGTGAACTAGCCTCTATTCTATCCCCACTCTCCGTACTGTCGTACGTCCCCTCTTCTCTTCTCTGTCTCTCCCGCAGCTTCTTTGGGTGCATCCTTCTCTTCGCTGGCCCGGTGTCAGGCGGCGTTTCTCTCTCACTTCCTCCTTGTTGGGACGTACTATCAGCTACATTTTACTTCTTTTTCTTTCCACTGTTGTTTTCGTTTGTCTGGGCAGTGTTCCACTTGTATTTGGTAATCCTGAATGGCTAACATCCATTTAATGAGCCGAGCGTTTCCAAAGTGACATGTTTTGAGGAAAGTCAGAGCCATGTGATCAGTCCTTTTAATGATCTTTGCTCCCGCTAAAGAAGTCCTACATTTTTGCAGGGCCCAGACAAGGGCCAGAAACTCTTTTTCGGTGGCAAAGTATGCAATTTCTGCACCTTTCAGAGTCCTGCTTGCAAGTGTAACAATTTCACTCTCTCCTTGATTCCCTTTTTGGTACAGTATGGCTTCTAGTGCATAATCACTCGCATATGTTTCAAGGTAATGTTCTTTTTTAGGATCCAATGTTGCCGTTTACAGTACAATTGTACTCAAAAAGTACATTTGGTGAAATTTCAGTACGTAAGTACCACAATCACCACTGCGATTGGCCGATGCCGTTAAGTACTTTCCGCAGCTAATGACAAATCAAAAGTCAGTATTGTGCTTGCTTTAACCGTAGATGGAAGCTTGGACGAGAATGGAAGATATGGAGCAAACTGCTGTCTCCTTCACTCTCGTGATTCAAGACTTCAGAAATGCGCCGTGGGACTCCGGGGCCGTGTCGAAACTCGAAAATGAACGGTCCTCTTTTTCTAACGTGTCGAGATAGAAAGAGAAGTCTGTCCTCGAAACGGTCCCGGAGTCCTTAGATCAGATTTGTAATGTGTTTTCTATTTTTATCGAATCAGTTCGGATTCTACTGCAACCCATGATTCGACAGTTTGATTCGATTAGCACTGTACAATTTTTTCATTAAAAAAAGGATTTTCGCAGTAAATAAACAATAAGAATTAGCCTTTTTTAAATTTATCAATTTGAATTTCGCGCCAGAATGTGATAGTATGCTGCGCTGCCGCAACGCTTCATTGAAAGTACAATTTCAGAATTCTGAGTACACTTTCCGAGTACAAACGCAATTTTCATTGTGGCAACACTGCTAGGATCCGCGAAGTGTAACACCATTGTTTCACAGAAAAGACTCTTAACTTTTTCAAAACTATTTTGCATTTTCTCATCCCATGTTTTTTGCTAAACTTGAAACAGAAATTTATTAGTCCAAGAAAACCTCTTAATTGTTTGGTATTTTTGGGTGCTGTAAAATTGTTTATAGCCTTTAATTTCTCAAGACTTGGACATATTCCTTGCGTAGTGAGTATAAAGCCTAAAAACTTAGTTTCTTTTTTAAAGAAGTGTGATTTTTCCAGATTGAGTGTTATTCCTGACTCACTTAATCGTTGAAATAAATCTACCAGATGTTTCAAATGTTGTTCGTGTGACTCAGATGTTATTAGACTGTCGTCTGCAAAAGTTATCACGTGTTCTCCTATGTCTTTAAGAGTGTGATGAAGTCCTCTGATGAGGTCTGCCGTGGTAGCTTTCAAACCAAATGGGACGACAGTAAATTTATAACTCTTCTTCTGTGTTGAAACGTTGTACATTTTTTTGAATCTGGATGCAGAGGAATCTGCCAGAAACTACTGGTCATATCAAGACTTGACATAATTTTCGTTTCTTTACACCGTTGAAAGAGGACTTCTGCGGATTCTGGACACTCCCAGTCTTCTTCCATAATGTAATTTAATTTACGTGCATCTGAGCACGAACGTACTCAGCCGTCCTTTTTTATCACTGATACCAATGGGTTGATGCAAGAACTGTCCGACCTTTGAATTACTCTAGCCTCCAGCCTTCTTTTGATTTTCTCATCAACTTTATCCCAATAGGCCAATAACGAAATTTCAAACAAATCTATTTCCTTATAGTCAGGTACGAGGGGAATAAATATCAACTTCAATGCTTAAAGAAGTATATTTTAGTTTTTAAGATTTTGTGCCTTCTAAATTAGAATTTGTAAAATTTAACTAATTGCTAGTGAAATTTTTCAGATTCGATTCGTGATAAGTGAGACACTAAAGATTAGTAGAAAATTACTCAATCGATTAGTATAGATACTTCCTAATTCAATAGTAGAAAACTAATTGCTTGGTAAAAAGTTAATTAAAAAAGTAATTAATAAGTAATTTAAAAAAGTTATAAACATGTAAAACGTGAACAATAGAATAGTTTAATAAAACGACGGGATGGTGTAATATTTTTAAGTGTATTGAAACAATAAGATGGCCATATTGAGAAATTGTTAATGTGACCTAGTTTGTTCCCATTTTCAAATTGTCGCCATCAGATTGTTTACACAAAGTTAAAAAAAATAAGATTTTTTTTTAATTACAAAGGATCAATGGGCTATAAATTAATTAGACATATTCAGGGTCCTCATACGCTACTTTTTAACGGAATTCTGTTTTTGATTTTCCAAATTTTTTACGGTTGTATTTTTTTCTAGTTTCCCTTAAAAAATTGCAAATATTCAAGAAAGCATCAATTTATGAAAAACATATTGCCTCAAAAGGCCGTGTAAATTATATATACTTCAATACTGTTTTTTGGTTTGATACAAAATTTTCAGAATTTAAAAATATTCTGACGAATTATAAAAAAAAATACTTTTCTTACATTGTTTTTTATATGGAATTTTCTGCTTATGATATTTTACATTTTTTATGACACTAAAAATGGTTAAGATCGTATATGATCAGGCAACCTAGGTACAAATATTGTATTATTTTGAAGATTTTTTTTTTGGTAGAATTTTTGGAAATATCATTTTTTAATATAATAATTGAAAACCAATTTGTAATAAAATTTAGTGTAAATTAATTTCCTACTTTAAGTTAGTAATAATTTTTGCAACCTTTTCGCATTAACATTCCTTGAAATCATTATCGGTTATTTGAAACCACCAAATTATTTGTCTATTACGCCCCGGAAAAGTGAGCGTTTAGTTTGCCCTTTATCGAACATTATCAACTATTGACAGTTTGTTAGTTCGAAACGCCGCTGCACTGACGGTTCATTAGTTCCACAAATGGCCGCTGAATAACGCACAATGTATTTAATCAGATTTCCTAAACCTACTGTAGACACAAATATATGTATATACAAAAATCCACCTCGCACTGAATCACTTTGAAAATTTCGCGTCTTACAAGATTACCAATCACGGCCCAAACAGCTGACTCCCATATCAATCGTGTGCTTTCATCTACAACAATAGAATCTGTCAACACCTCAATCATCTGCAATTACGTCGCAAAGTGTTATAGTAATTGTTAATCTTCGTTCACTCAAAATCATGGAAAAAACAACCAAAATGTCATCCTTCAACATAAAGGAAGTGACCTCGTGTGACTTCTGCCCTCGCTTCGCTCGTGCAGAAAATTCACACTCGTCAAAATAGCCTTCTTTACGCCCTCGATACACAATATACTATTTTGGCTTTGACACATAAAAAAAATCTGCCCACTGCACGGGCATATTCTCAGCACGCGCTGTGCGCGCGGCTCGCAAGTTTGAGAGCGCGAAGGGCGCGCGACTGTTGGTTTTCGAGCTTCGCGCTCGATAATATATTTATCTTGCGCTTCGCGCTCAATGTTGTATTTACCTCGCGCTACGCGCTTGGTCTTTGTATTTCCCCCATATTCGTGCACAGACCTTTTAAGCATCGACAACTGTAATTTGGGGATTGTGAATTCTCTTTTGTGAAAGCTCCTTTGGCTTTAACGAACACATTCTCATCAAGAATCTCGTGCTTCGCACTCGATTTTGTCCAAAATCTGAACTTTTCTACATTATGTTCAACATTACTATATTAAATGTATATCATATTTATTTCTGCATCTCAAGCTGGTACTGCTTATTAAGATTTTGCAAAATAATGTACAAATTTCATTTTTCATGATTACTTCAATATTTGCTCCTTATTTTGCACTGATTTTTATTCTCCGCTACCCCGAAAAATCTATCATATAAATAAATTTATATTATCACAATTTAGAATATGCATGGGTATTTTAATATACGTAATTTTATTGTCTTTTTTATATTTATAAAAAAGTGTACATCCTATACAAAAATGTTGTTATTATACATTTTGTTGCAACTTGTGTCATTTTTCCATAAATTTAATTTGTTTATTTTTAACGTTTTTCTTATGATTTAAACTGAAAATACGCATACTGATGTAAAGTGGCTCTAAGCAAATTTGTATATATAATTTAGGCGAAAAATTTTCTTAAATACAAAGTTATTGTAGCTTCTGTCGTTTTTCCAAAAAATGAATTTTTAATTTTTGATGCATTTTTATAACAAGAGTTTACAACAAATTTGTAGATCTTTTTTGCTTACACAACTTTTGTTTTTTCATTTTTTTCGTCTCTGGTGCCGTTTTTTCACAAATTAAAATTTTTTATTTTTATCCTTATTTTTTACGATCGAAAAACCTACTCGCCCTTTCTAAAAATTATAAATAACAAAGGGCATAGCAGGATAAGCATATGTGTGCTGCCCCCAGCCCGATCAGGTCCACATTCTTATCATAAGATGGTATCAATCGGTAGTGAAATACCCTGGAGTATTATCTCCCAGAAATGATTTCTATGGGAGTTATGGGGGTTAGAAGGAAAATAGAAAAAGTCATTTTTCTTGAGAACGGCTTGACCGATTTTGATGAGCAAAAAATATGTTATGGGACTAAATTGTAGGATGCTGGGAAAAATTTATAAACTTCTTTCCGCAAAAATAAACTAAAAAAAAATTTTTCGAAATTTTGAAATTTTTTTTATGGGTTTTGTTCCGTGTACCACTTTTATCTTTCACAAAAAAAAATTTTAATTTATGTTCTAAAACATGTTTGATCCCCAAAAGGATCGAAGAGGTACAGCATAGTTAGAAAAAATAAAAACCGTGAGCGCTCTGTACACTGGATGCTGTACATTGTGAAATGGGTATGTAGAGCAACGACTATCACAAAAAAAAAAAATGAGAGCGGTCGGGGGACCGCCGTCAGAAGCTATGCTACTTAAGTATTGAGAGAAGAATGAAAATTTTACTTTTATTGCATGTATCATTTGAAAGAACAACTCTCCCTTCCCTCTGTATGCATGCACGCCGGCAAAAAAAGCGAGTATTGATTGAGATGAATTATTGTTTATTTCAATATATTATGAACATTTTCATGCAAATAGATAAGTATAATCATCAGTATAATAAACACCACTAAAATAAACAGATAGGGAGTGAGAGGGAGAGGGGCGGGGGAGAAAGAGATGGGGGGAGAGAGGAGGAGAGAGAGAGAGAGAGAGATTGATTCATTGATTGATTTTGTCCTAGGAATTCCTGTAAGGAGACATACTATATACATTTGTGTACAAAACTTGCATAGCTCTGCATTATGACAAACTTGCAGAATACGGATTAAAATTTCTAACAAAAATATTTTCCAAAATACAAGATACAAAATAATAATTGCATTTATAATCACATCCTATTTCACATGTCCCGATAACACGCAATACCATAATTACATCTCACTTACACTTTAAACAATTCAGAAAATTCATAAAAAACATAAAAATGCTTACTCCTCCATCTCTAGCAGATACGCAAAAACCTTTTTTGTAAACTGAGAAAGCGTCTCAGTTTCCACCACAGTTTCTGGCAAACCATTCCACAGCGTTTTCGCCGTTACAATAAAGGACCTTTGATATGAAACCGTTCTACTCTGTGGAACTCTGAGTCGTTCAGGATTTATGACTTCCCTGTCAGTGACAGCCACCCTTTCTACAAATTGGTCATACAAGTACTATGGACGACGGGATTTTAATATACCATAAGCAATAACACTTATAAAATATTTTCTTCTACTAGCGACACTCAACCACCCAAGCCTTTTACGGTATGGTGTTATATGCTCATCACGCTTTACATTAAATATAAATCATATACACGAGTTTAACAATTTAGTCAATTTCCGATTAAGCTCTTCAGTTAAGTCATTGTAAACAATACAACAATAATCGAAGTAAGGTATTATGAGGGAAGAGACCAACTTAGCTCTAAGATCAGTAGACAGGGAATTTTTGTTGAATTGCAGCTGTTTAAAGGTAGCATAAACTCGTCTAGCAATGTTACCGACTTCTTTATCTCAAGCCAATGTGGGAGTTAGGATTAATCCCAGGTTTTTAGCATCGTCGACGAAAGGAATGATGATATCCAAAAGCTTAACTGGGAGAAGAGAGGCCTTGTCCAGACTATTTATATCTTTAGAACTTCCAAATATTATGGCTTTGGTCTTGCTTGCATTAATCCTTAGCATGTTAGTTTCTGACCATTCATATATCGCCCTTATATCTCGATTAATTAAATCAATAGTCTCATTGATTTTATCTGGACTACACTGGATGTATACTTCGAGATCATTCACAAAAAGCATATGAAGTGAGTACTTGATAACAGATCCAATATCATTGGTGAAGAGTATAAATAGCAGGGGCCCAAGCACAGACCCCTGTGGAACGCCAGTGCCAATTTCTCCCCACTCCGATCTTTCTCCGCTTAATCCAACGACTGACTGTTGACGACCCGATAGATATGATGACAACCACTTAAGTACTGAAGCCGAGAACCCATAATTCTTAAGTTTAAATAAAAGAAGCATATGAGGGACCATATCAAATGCTTTACTAAAATCAGACAGGACCATAATTTTCACCATTCGGTTATCAATGCCTCTTCGAATGTCGTCAGTAACCCTGAGCAATAGCGTCTGCGTACTGAAACCATGTCTATAACCTGACTGATAAGCACTTAAGCAGTCATTAGATTCAATGTATTCAATCATCTGATCATAAATAGTTCTTTCTAATGCTTTTGAGAGGCAACATAGGATTGTTATAGGAAGATAATCTCCAGCATGTATAGGAGCCTTAATCTTGTTAATAGGCTTTATGACAACCTTCTTCCACTCTTCAGGAAAAACAGAGGTTTGTAACGATGAGTTGAATAAACTGAGTATGTGTGGGAAAACAACTGGTAAGGCCTTTACAACAAAGCTTATAGACTGACCATCAACCCCTCTAGCCTCTGTTTTTATGTTATCCAGGCTCTCAATCAGTGAAAGGGGAGTTATGTCTTGAAAATAGAATCGAGAATCCTCAAAACGAAAGTTTAGGAGGTCAGTGAGCCCTGACTCTGCTACATTATATGCAGAGTTACCACAAATAGAGAGAAAGTAGGCATTAATTTCATTTACTCAACAAATTAGTGGCAACTCCTCACACCTAGGGTCTTACATATCCCAGAGCCTTTAATTCCTTCCATATATTTCTAGAATCATTTACACTGTCCAATCTTGTTGCATTATAAGAGTCCCTTGTTTCATTAAGCATTCTAGTGACACCATTTCTCAAAGTCTTATAATCAGCATGTACTTCTAGATTTCCTATTCTCTTCCAAATCTTATACACGCTGTTTCGTTCCTTTATCATATTTTTGATTTCGTCCGTCATCCAGGGGCAAAAGCTTTTTTGTGATGGGATAGACGAGCATGAAGGTGCAAATTTATCCAAAGCTGCATCTAGGGCATTACTTATGAAGGTTTGTTTCTCATTTGCAGAGAGATAACCCTCAAATGCACTCCACTCCACAGACTGCAATTTATTCAGAAAGGCATCCTCATCCATATTACGAATATCACTATATGTTTTTCTAACTTGAGAAGAAATACTAAATTTCCAAGCATATTCAATTGCGATAAGTTCATGTCCTGCTACGAATGGCACTATTGATTGATGAGTTGAGAATAATTTTCTATCAACATCTATTACACATAGATCCAACCACGTATCAGAGATCGGAGTAAGGTGCGTTGCAGAATACGGCACTATAAATAGATCTAGCGAGTCAAATAATGCTCTTACATATAAAGATCCAGGTTCCCGACTATTCAAGTCAAAGTTGAAATCACCCGTAAGTACAATATTTTCATATGCGTGAATGAATCTCAAAAAGGAGGACTCAAAATTATGTAGGTATTGACCATGAGGTCTTCTTTAGACAACGGAAAATAGCAGCGGTGATATAGCACGACAAGATATTTCCATTATGATAAATTAAGGTTAATTAAAAACACCCTTTGATGTCTCCAATAATTTGATGTTTAGACCATTTATGACATACAACACAACACCTCCACCCCTCCTGCCATCTCTATCCCTTCGCACAAACGAATAACCTTCAAGGGCAACAATTTTATCACTAATAGTTTCCGTTAGCCATGTTTCACTTATCGCTATGACATGATATATATTATGATTTAAGTAAGCACGAAGTAAGTTCATATGAGATTTTAGTGAGTTAATATTAATGTGACAGATTTTTATTAGCGAGTTGTGAGAGGCAGGATTGGAGTCAGGGTTATTACTCAAAGGAAAGGATCTACGCTGTTCGGGAGTTAGTCATTCGTTAGAATCTTTATTACAGGATCCTTATCCTTGCGCCTAACAAGAATCACACCATTCACCTGCCACACATATTTGTACGCTAGCAACTTAGCTTTTTCTCTAGTAGAGCGAAGTAAGTTATATGTGGCTGCAGGGAGGTATTGGTTTATGTAAACCCGAGATTTTCCCAGATTTTGAACATACTTCATTCGCATATAATGATTTTTTCTTTCTTATACTGGAAATCATTTCTTTCCTAGGCCTTAGAGTTGAGAATCTAATCAGCAGTAAGCGTGGCTTACTGGTTGAATGAACAAAAACTGATTTTGTTGGAGAAGCTTGAGAAGTAGAGGTTGAACTTGACTGTACCGCAGCTCCTGTAAACATTTTTTATCTCAGCAGGAGTTAGCTGCACATTAACAGCCTTTGATACTGAACAGACCAGATCCTCAAGATCTTCCTCTTCTCTCTCAGGTAGGCCAGCAATGATCAAACCATCCTCACATTGCTGATTTTCCGTCCTTAGAACGCGCTGATCTATTCTTCTCTGACTATCCTGAATTGATTTGATCTTATCTCGTAAAGCTTCATTTTCGGTTGTGAGTACCGAAACTTGTGAGCTCAGCTCAACATATTGAGTGGAAATAGCTTGAAGCTTGGCGTTGTTCTCTTCCAGTTTGAGCTGCATCTCAGGGAGACAATTCACTTTTTCCCTAATTTCATTTAAATCCGGACATATACCATCATTGTCCTTTTCCAGCTATAATACACTGGATTTACAGTCCTTAATTGCAGACAAGAGCTGTCCAAACTGACTGCTTGAAAAGTTACTACTCTCCGACAAAACACTGTTATTATCGTCCGAATCCATTTCAGGACCTGAGTCAAGAGTGCTCGTCATATTTTTGCTACCTTTTGTTTTTGAAGTACTGGATGCAGTTTCGTTTCTATCGGATTTTCGTGACTTGGACAACTGTTTATCCTTGAGATTCATTCTCTCAAAAGGCCCAGTACACTTGACTAGCTCGTTGTTAGCATTATAAATATTATGACTTAAGCACTTCGAATTAGGATGAAAATATTTTAAACACTTGGTACAATACTTGGCGTCTGTGATAATCAATTTCTTGCAGGTACCACAAGGTCTTGATATAATGGTTTTCGTAAAGATTTCAGAGAAAGCAAATTTCTTAGTATAATCAAGAATGCTAGATCAATATCCATTTCATTTAAGGTTCATACATTACATGTAAAAGTGCACAACAACGTAACTAGGTATACTTGAGCATAACCAGATATGACTAGATGTTACTGAAAGTTCCTAGGCATAATCAAATATAACCAGATGTAACTATATCATGGCACGCCAAATCAGTAATGCATGTAGAAGTCCCTAGATATAAAATTCACTAGAAGTGACTAGACGCTGAAAAGGGCTTTCAACTCCAGTGAAGGAACAGATGTTATTGAAGAATGAACAAACAACGAAAAAAAACAAGAGAATGCTGCTGAAACAGTTGAAGTTGCGGAACAAATGAATATAATTTTTTTTCTTTATCTTTTTTTGTATCTTGCATAATTTAGCCACGAAATTAAATTTTTAATTTTGTATTTTTGTTGTGCGATCAAAATTTGAATTTTCGGTTTTTCGAAAAAATGCAAAAAGTTGTTATGATAATCTTGTAGCACTCTCAAAAAGAAAAAATCTTCTTCTTCTGACATTTTTTCATACCGTACTCTGATAATTTTCTTTTTATCGAAAAATGTCATAGGGACAAATTGTTTGTCTTTTTGAGTACTAATAATAACCGTATATAGAATTTCCAAATCTTGAAAAAAAGTGGTCTCAAAAATTTTCAAAATGTGCTCAGTTTTTGAATTTTCATCCAAAATGGCTGGTTAACGAACTCGTTCTTTTTTTTTAGTCTTTCAAAAGGTGTTTTGAAGCACAATCCAATCTGATCAATCTTTCGAAAGTTATCGTGCCTTCACGATACTACAGACTACAGACAGACACCCTCGTAAAAATCGTTTTTTCTGACTCAGGGGGTCTCAAAACGTGGAGATTTGATGAAAACCGACTATGTTAAATTTTACATAAAACCAATACCTTCTCACTAGGATGAAAATGTAAAAATACAATTATATTTCTAATCTAAGTCTTCTAAACAAATTGAAATTCAAAGAGAAAGTTTTTCCGTATAAAATTTACAAAAATATTCAAAAAATTATAAATTATAAGCATTTCATCAATATAAATGCATATACCACAAATAAATAAGGAAACTAGTATTAGTATTAATTATTAGTAACTTCCGCAGAATGAGGAAAATAATCATGCAATTTCTGTAGATCTCAATAAACATTAAATTTATTCATTTTTCAAAATATTTCAGACATGCATCTAAATATACGTAAAATATAACCTGACACATATTTTAGTAATTTGCAATTAATTTATATGTTTCCTAATTCATATTGTTAGCAGATACGGTTTTATCATTGAAGCAGTACAAAGCGTAACTGCTTCTTCGTTATGAAAAGAATAAAATAGTGCTTTTCTTGCGCGAAAATATGAAAATGTAATGCTTTTTAGGTCGAAAAGTACTCTTTGTTTATCAAAATTGATGAAAATTGTGGCTGATAAAAAAAGTCTGGTTAGTCAAAATATTACGCCGCCAGCGTAAAGTGGCCTCTTTTGCAGATTCGCCTTTCTTCATTTGCAAGGAAAAGAATGATGTTGCCAACCTAAAAAAGTTATTAATATTTATTATATTATGAATAATTATAACTTTTTGAAAATATGATTTTAAAAAAATGGGATAATATATGTTGTTTTCAAAATATGACAAAATTGTACGAATTTAAATAATTCACATTGAATTTTGAAGCGTTGGGGGTTGATAAATTTCAAATTTGAAGCGAGTCATAGTAAA
>CAKNWW010348369.1:0-11722 GCA_932074435.1 Andricus kollari | reverse complement strand
CAAGATACGAAAAAAGATGCAGAGAAGAAAGTTATGCACCCAAAAAAGACCTACTAAAGATGGTGAGACAAAAATTATCCACCCAAGAAAGATCTACAAATTTGTTGTTAATTATTTTTTCATAGGACGCGTAGTTTTTGTTTCAATTTTGAAAAATGACATTAAAAAATAAAAAAAATGTTGCATTCTTATCCTGATGAGAAGGTATTGATTTTACATAAATTATTTTAAATATTGTTATCTATGAATAAAACAAACACAAATGGAACTTTCGATTTTTTGGTAACATTTTCAGTAAGTTGAACCAAAACTATTTCTTAAGCAATTAAGCGTTTTTCTTTGGACATCAAAAAAGTGTTCGGAAAGTATAATGAGAATGTGTTCCTTAGGGCCGATAAAGTCTTAAGTAAGTAAACTTCCTTTTTAATCTGAAACAAAAACAAATCTAACAATCACTTAAAACGTAGAGGTTTTGTCAATGTTATAACATTTGCAAATAAATTTCTTCTTTTTATCTAAGCCGAGCGTTTCGTACAAATAATGAATGTCCACTTATTAAAGGCTACTTCTTCGAAATTTTTACAATTTTAAAGATGTGTTATTCAAAGTCAAAATTACTTTAAAAGTTTTAATTTTTAACTTAAATTATTCGAAATTAGAAGACTTCTGTAACAAGGTTTGCTTACATTCTCAATCGAATTTCGTAATTTTTCTGTGGCATTATTTCTTAAGTGAATAAGCGGAGGTTAAGTACATTAAGCGTGCAAATAATGTTGTTGTTTTCAGTTTGAAGTGACGTAGCCTGTTTACAAGTTTTACGATATCCCCTGCTGGCTTCGTCATGTATACACTAAGGCGTCCTGAATTCTTTAATTAAAGTTAAACATTGAGTAATTAGTTAAATTTTTTAGATCTAGGTATAGAGAGTTCGCCGGTAAATATTCGTTTGGATCAGGAGAGAACCGGAAAATGACCAGGAATTCCTTTGCAGAATTTTAGTGGTCATCCTGATATATTTTGCAATATATTTTTTTTTTTCATGTAGTCTTTTTTATATAATTCTGACGATTTTTTAACACCTGTACAGGTCTCAAATTAATATTATATTTTTTTGAATCGTACAAAAACATTCGTAATAAGTGATGAACTGAAAGCTTATTTTCGTGTATACTTTTAAGAAATTTAGATTTCAACCGGGGTTTTTGACACATCGAATGCATAAATTAAAAATTGTTTCATCCTTCAGAGTTTAGTTTGAAGATGTTCAACCTCAAATCTCTTGTCTTACTGCGTACATTTTCCATTCACAAATTATTACATTATTACAAATTATTTATATTTACAAACTTCAAATTATTATATTACATATTCTGAACCCAAAAAACAGGTCTTCGCAAATGTGTCTGTGATAACTTTCGACAGAATTTACATATTGGGTTGGATTTCGATATACATACTCTTTTACTGTATTAAAATGAGGGACGGGTTCGTTAGCCAGACATTTTGGATGAGAATTCAATTTGCATAAAAACTAAATTCCCAGAGTTAAAGCATTTACAAAATTTAAATAAATGAATAAATTAAATTGAATATTTCAAACTAAACAATGCACGATATGATAAAAAAACGTTTCGTTTTAAATAGCCTAGAAAAATGTCATAATAACTTTTTGGATTTCCCCGAAAAATCGAAAATTCAAATTTTGATCGCACAAAAAAATAATAAAAAATTCCATTTTGCGGTCAAACTATAACAGATACAGAAAAAAAGAATCAACAGAAATTGAGTACTAGAAAAATATCTACAACTTTGTTAGGTATTATTTTTGATGGGATGTCTAGTTTTTGTTTGATTTGTGAAAAACAGTATCAACAATACTTAAATACAATTTTTGGATAAACAAAACAAGCTACAATAAAATTTGTTTGCTCAAAGAGAGGCTAAGAATTTGTTAATAATAATTTTGTGATACTATGCGCAGCTTTTGTTTTAATCCTGAAAAATCACATTAACAATAAAAAATTAAATTTCTGGAGAAAAGACGCGAGGTACGAAAAAATATCAACAGATCAAAATTGTGCACCTGGAAAAGATCTACACATTTCTTAGCAGTCAATTTTTGATAACGCGCGCAGTTTTTGTTTTAATCTTCAAATATAAAATTAAAAATTAAAGAATCTAATTTTTGTAAGAGCGACACAAGCCATGAAAACAATTCATGAAAAAAGTTGCTCAACATGTCATTCAGCAACATTTTTCGCCTAATTATATCTACAAATTTTCTTAGAACCACTTTATTTTTGGTTCAAATCGTATAAAATAACATTCAAAATATAAAAATAAAATTATGTAAAAAGGAAACAAGATGCAATCAAATTGATAATAAGAAAATTATTTTTTATAGGATGCGCACTTTTTCTTTGATTAAAAAAACAGAACAATGCAAATACGTTTGTTTCAATACCAATGCATATCATGAATTGTAGTAATATACATTTATTGAAATCATACATTTTTCAGAGTAGCTGAGAGTGAAATCGAATGCAAAATAGGGATCAAATATTAAAGTGAATGAAAAAACAATGTAGACAAGTTAGCGTTTTTAATAAAATCGAGTTCGAAGCACGAGATACGTGATGAGAATGTGTTCGTTAGAGCTGAAGAATCTTTAACAAAAGAGAATTCAGTAGCATCAAATAAAAGTTGTAATTTCATCTGACTTACATTTTCCATAAAATCCGATAAAGTCTGCCTAAATTCTTTAAATCCCTTTGAAATATAATTAAATTCTTCAAAATTTGATGAAATCCTCAAAACTTTAATTAAATACTTTGCAATCTCCTGAAATCTTTGCACTATGAAAAATCTTTTTAAATTTTTAATATTCCACCTTACCGGTTGAAACGACTCTGAAATCCTGATCAACAATTTCGTCACGCCGATAGACGAGGAGACGAATAATTTATAAAAAATAAGGTGGACATCTATAGGCAAAGAAAAATTATTTTCCTTCATAGAATTAATAAAGTATATCAAATAAAAATTTGTATTAGTAAGATTTGCTCATCACCAAACAATAACTAAAATCAAAATTATTATTCTTTTTTTTTTAACTTTCACTCCGAACATTTGTTTATATCCTTTGTTTATAAAATCAACCAATGATATTGAATGACACATTTGTATGATCTACTCGACCTTGTCGAAGAAAGCAAGTGATTTTATCATCAAAATATTACTTCAAAAATTAATATTCAATAATAATATAATAATATTTATATTATATTTTTTCATAACAAATATTCGTACTTATCGGGCCTCTTTTACGTCCTTACATACAGACACCGTTCGAAATTTGTACCAATTTACCATACTGCACCTAACGATTCGCTCGCGGTACGAGTGCATTTTCTTATCTCCCGGCGTCCTTCCTATATAAACAAACGATCATTTTGACAAGGATAGAAACGGCGAATCGGTCCCAGTGCAGTTGTCAACCAAGTGCCACGATTCAGGGAAAAGTGTGAACCTGACAAGTTACATCCTTTCTCAATATGAAATATCTTGAATTAATAAGATGGCAATCACTATCCCACAAAATGGAACAAATTACTAAAATTAATTTGATAGCTTCAACCGCCGGGACATTATAGTAATTAGAGCACTTTCGCAGGTTTTTTAGTATTAAAAATCATAAACTCTTACGTAAAATTTGCTTATTTGCACTAATATAAAATTTTCACAAATAGCAATTTCATTGAAAATTCGTGTAAGAAAGTACAATGATGTTTTAATGTTTCAATTTAATTTTGATCCAACCTTAGGTTACAAGGATTATTATGTTTCATTAAACAAAATTTTCATTGGATTAATTATACCCAACCTCCTGTGAATCGCAAATTGCGACAACTTTCATCAAAAGGTGTGGAAAGATTGGGTAATGTCTGCCTTACATGACACTCCTTCATTTCATCTGATGTAATATTCTTAACCTCACCGTTTATCATATTTATTTTTATTCTCAAATGATTTCTATCTGTCTTATATATTTCACGAAGAATCCCAGTATAATCCAGTATTGCAAAAACTTTACCGTTGGATGTCGATAACACAATATATTATAGGTTTGACGTGATACAAATTTAGCATTTGCTACAAGCAGTCGAATTTCTTTATCGGCGGGAAAATAGTATCTTCGAAACTCGAATTGCCGGTTGTGATTTGGCTCGGGAATAAGCCGAATATATCCAAGTTCATATCCAAGTACTTCATGAGAAGAAGTCCTGCCCAAAGAAGAACTGGACCTGGCATAAAGAGGAAGCTACTGAGGATAATTTGGAGCAGGTGCATTTTGTCTGGCACGACAAGAAGAACCAGGATAGCATTTGACATTGGAATTCCATTCGGACTCTAGTGAATCGTAATTTGCAAAATCTTTAATAAAAGTGTTTGGGAAGATTGGGTGATTTTTGCCTACTGGGCAACACCTTATTTCATCTGCAGACAAATCATCAACTGCGCCGCTTATTATATTTATTTTTATTCGCGAATTATTTTCACCTGTTCTACATATTCCATGAAGAGTCCCACTATAATTCAATATTGCAAAAACGTCACCACTGGATGTAGATGATACAATATACTCTTGGTTTGGACCAAGCACATAGTTCGTATGATCTATCCGCAGTCGAATTCGTTCATAGGTAGGAAAAACGTATCTTCGAAATTCAAATCGCTGGCTCTGGTCTGTGCAAGGAATAAGCCGAACATAGCCAAGTTGTTCTATTGCACATCCAAGTATTTGAACAGAAAAAGGCCTTCTAGGAGAGGACCTAGATCTGGCACGAAGAGAAAGCTCCTGAGGTGAAGTCCGTTTAGGTAAATGTTTTCTGTCAGAAGAAAACGAGCCAGAGTTGCGTTCGCTATTAGTATTCCATTCAAACTGTAGTGAATTGTCGTCTGCAAAAGCTTTAATAAAACTGCAAGGGAAGATTGGGCGATGTTGGCCTACTTGAAAATACCGCAGTTCATCTGGGGTCAAACTATCAACTTTGCCGCTTATCATATTTATTTTCATTCTCGCATGAGATTTATTTGTCGAATATATTCCACGAAGAAACCCGCTTTGCTCTAATATTGCAAAAATGTCACCATTGGATGCTGATACTACAATGTGTTCTTGGGCTGGAACGGGAATATAGTATTTTTCTTCTGTTCGCAATCTGATGAGTTTACCAGCAGGAAAAACGTATCTTCGAAATTCGAATCGTAGGTTATGATTTTTCCGGGAAAGAAGCCGAATGTATCCAAGTTGTCCAAGTGTATATCCAAGTACTTTAGGTGAAGGCGGCCACCCAGGAGGCGACCTGGTTTTGGCATGAAGAAGAGGCTCTTGAGGTGAAGTCCGTTCAAGTGAATGTTGTCTGCCAGAAGAAGCAGAACCAGGGTTACGTTCGCTATTAGGATTCCATTCGCACTGTAGTGAATCGTAATTTGATGAAGCTTTAATAAAACTTCGGGGGAAGATTGGGTGGCTTTCACCTACTGGACAATCTCGGATTTCATCTGGGGTCAAAATATCAACTGTGCCGCTTATCATATTTAATTTAATTCTTGATTTAGAAGTATTTGTCGTACAAATTGAACGAAGAAACCCGCCATAGTCTAATATTGCAAAAATGTCACCATTTGATGCTGATAATACAATATATTCTTGGGTTGGCACGGGACTATAGGGTTTTCCTCCTATTCGCAACCTAATTGGATAACCCGCAGGAAAAACGTAGCTTCGAAATTCAAATCGTATATTCTGATTTGTGCGGGGAATAAGCCGAATGTATCCAAGTTGTCCAAGTGCATATCCAAGTACTTTCGGAGAAGCAGGGCTACCAGAAGGCGACCGGTCCCTGGCACGAAGAGGCTGCTCCTCAGAAGACTGAAGTATACGACGAGAAGGAGAAGAGCGACAGTGAACCGGGCGGGGAGTGTCAAGGCAATCTCTGCTTGACTGTGAACTTAACTCTGCGAAAAGAAATAGAGGATTAATGTTCCTTGTTGAACAAACTTAAAAAAGAGCTTGATACCATTTTGGTTTATAAATTATTACGATGACAATGAACTATATTTAAAAACAAAATCTCACTTGCAAAACTTCTTCTTTTCTCAAAAATGCAGTCATTTTGTGAACAAAAATGAATTATTCCATTCAAAATTTGTCTCCCGCGATTACAAATTCAACTCTTTGTTCCTAAGACAAACTGTTTGGTGACAAATCAAAAAATTAATTTTTTCATGTTCGAATATCGGGCCGAAACTGCATCCTCATTCGCTTTTGTAGGTTGAACATTCAACTGTTTCGTTAAAAATTATATTGTATTGCTAAACAGTAATTTCTTTGTTCTAAGCTTAGTAGTATATTATGCGCAAAGGGGATGAAGAGGGACATTATTGATACATGTATGTTTTCAGTGAGAGCCGTAGGATCCGACCTTAAGAGCCGCTTTTAAAGTTCGTTGGTATGTAATGGCTAAAGTGGCCGTATTTGAAAGGTTTAAATGCAGGACGCTGACAATAGTATAAAGGGGGGGGGGGGGGTCAGATACAATATGTGATCGTCCGCGAAGAAAGGGACCTAATGCGGAAAAAATTCAGTTTCTTACGCCAATCGATAGTTTCTGAGTTACTCTTTCATTTCCAATTATAAGAAATTTTTTTAAGTTAATTACTTTTCTTGTTATTGAGCTACAAACATAGGCATCATACGCGTACGCGGAGACCGAACGAGAGGCCTGCGAAAGCCAGCCCCACCACTTACCACTGTAGCTGTACTCGACGTGCCCGTGAGCTACACTGGCTCGTGCCTAAAAGTGTAGTGTTAAGTGGAGGGGGTGCTTTTGGTAGACGCGTCCCCACTACTAACATGCTGGCTTGCGGGCTCTGCTACGATCGCCCGTCCTGCAAAATTCAGCTTCGACGCATTAGGTCCCTTTCTTCGCGGAGGGTTACATATGTTTACACCAAAAAAGTTTTTAATCATGAAACACATTTTTTTCAAATATGTATTACTCGCAATGTTGAAATCTCAAATATAATTGGTCGATAACCTAGAGAGAAACTCTGAAGCCTCGAATTAGAAAAAAAAAATGTTGTGGGATGTTTTGCAAAAAATAGTCGTTTACAGGACGTTTTGCAGGACATTTATCTTCGCAGGACACATTGTTCAAATGCGGGACTGTCCTGCGAAATACAGGACGAATGGTCACTTTAGTAATGGCCATTATATTGTGATGTCGTCCTGGCTCGCTTTTGCCTCGTTAATTGCTCGGTTGCGTCTCGTTTTCTCGGGCCCATTCATCGGTTTGTCTCGTCACATTCTTCCTCATCCCGTATCATCCTTCCTCGTTATCGCCTCGGGTTTTTCGAGAAATTCGACAGATGTACGCTAATGGTGCGGACAGCTTGCGGGAGCGTTATTTTGCCACTCTGACGCCCTGATGCTAATTATAGTTCTTCAATGAATAGCTAAAGTCGAAGTATGATTACATATTATACTTTTTTGTGCATTACTGATTAACTTGATATTAAACATGGATATGTTACGATTTTCTCAAAGATTTAAGATCTTGAATGTTATTATTGATTTTTAATCTGAATAATTAGCTCAATTTTTACAATTTTTTCAGAATTGTTATCAAGTTTATATAAGAAAAATGTAATCTCTTATGGAGTCCTGAAAATTAAAATAATATAGCAGCTCCAAAATTTATGAATAATTTTTTTAGTATAGATATATTGATATATTTAGTATTGATATATTTAGAATTGATATAATAATTGATATTCAAAAATTGTAAAAGATTCCAAAAGATTTGACAGAAATTTTAAAATGTCACATAGATTTTGTAAACACTAAAAGGCTTTCTGGTATTCACCGAGATTTCCAAATATTTTAATATTTCATAAACATTAAAAATATTGTTATATTTTCAAATTATGACAAAAGAGTTCGAGGAATTCACAAACATTTCCAAATATTTCAAGAATTTCGAAAACATTTAAAATATTTTAATGCGTTAACTTCTTTAAACAACAAATTACATGAAAATCTACCTATCTTTTTACATCTCTGTTTCATGTATTCTATTGTTATAATTGGCAAAATAAACTTTTCATAAGAATAGAGAAAAACACTAATAGAGTGATGTAAAATCTTCGAAAAAATCGTATCACAGTCGTGTTTGATATCAAATTAATCAATGATGTACAAAAAAGTGTAATATGTAATCAGATTTCGACTTTAACTATTCATTGAAGAACGCTAATTAGCATTAGCGCCTCAGAATTGCTCAGTCGTATTCTTCGGGAAAACCAAATCTAGGAACGAGAAAATACGCCACGAGACGAGCCGGAACGATATGTTGAATACCGAGACAGCAGGTATGTCTCGTCTCGTCCCGTCTCGTTCCTCGGGATTTCTCGCTCAGTGGCACACTACTCTGACGCAACAATTTTTGACGACATAAATATACAAATGCCCATTATAAGAACATAAGCTGGAAGGGGGAACTTTATGTTCGCTCCACATGCTTGAGAAATGGCCGAATGCATGCATGTATTATATAAAATATAATAAAAATGATAGATATATTATATTAGTATATTCACCAATATAATTAAAGATGACAGCCAGAATGAAAGCGAAAGTATAGACCATCCTCATTTTCATAATGTAGAGGAAAAACTGATTTACGCTTAAGTGAAGAAGTGGGTTAACAAATGTAACTAAAGAATATTGGATTTCATCATCAGAGTTCAAATATATACGTAAGCAGTAATTATCTCACGTATATATGTGAGATGACGACGTTATTATTTTCAAGATTGTCCTTCGGAGATATAATTATTAAATTTTTATCTCAAAGGTATTGGTTTTAATTGGTTATAAACTATATATGTAACAAACAAAAATTGTTAAAAAGTAAAGTTCCTGGATTCATTTAAGACTACATTGAAAAGTCAATGTGAAATAAAGAACAAACAATAACATGATAAAATTATTGAACTTTGAAATACGTGTGCTTTATTTGATACTCTCCAAATCAAATTAATTATGTTAACCAAAAAAGAATAAAATCTTACAGTTTTTAATATTTTTACGATGAATTATAAAAAATTATACACGTAATAAGTGTCAGTAAAGGACAATCACTTTTTGAAGGTTAAAGTCGAAATACCTTATCAAGAAGTAAATTTATTAATTGAAGTTTCACGTGTTTGGTTGGAAATCAATCATTTCTAGTTAAGACTTTAACAAATTTATTCTAAATTTATATATTTTGTTTTAAATTCCCCTCTTTTGGTAGTAAACTAATCTTGTTGATTGAAAATTCGAATACGCGCTGGAAAGTTTAACTCCTTTTTTGGAATTTCATTTCATCAATTAAACCAAAGAGTGGGGAAGTGTTTACTCCGGAACTAAGGAACGTACCGAGATGATTCTTGGAGCAAATTACACATTTTTGGCTTCTGACAATTTTGTGCGTATTATCAATGAGCAAAAATGTGCAATTCAATGTTTAAAACATTATTTTCTTCTTGGAAAAATACAAAAGGCTTAACGATAATCGAGGCTACCGCACAGTCAGTGCGAGACCTTTCAGGCGCTACTGCTATACGTGCAATACGACCTTTTCTCACTCTCACACAATTACACAGCCTCTAGAACTTGATGCAAAAAAAGGGATACGGTTGCCTCGATTATCGTAAAGTCTTTTGTATTTTTCCAAGAAAAAAAACATTTTTTAAACATTGAAGTGCAACTTTTTGCTCATTGATAATACGCATATCATTGTCAAAAGCTAAAAATGTGTAATTTGCTTCAAGAATCATCTCTGTACGTTCCTTAGTTCTGGAGTAAACACCTCCCCACTCTTTTGTCAATAACTTATTAACGAATAATTATTTCTGACTCTAAATGTCACCACTGGGCACAGAAAGGATCAACGAACTCCATATATTTTTGGCAGATTTTTCATAAATTTTTTCAGTGACTTACAGCCATTCAAAGTTGAGTATTCTGAAATTATCATATGATTATTATGCTTTTTCACGTTTCACTTGCCCGGAATTAATCGCTTATCATCTAAAAATTTTGAAACTCGCTATCGGTATTCGCGAAACCTTCACCTGCAACTTGCATGTTGTCTCATATTTTGAGAATTATTTTTTGGTGAAATTTTTATGAAAATCTGCACAAAAATCGAGCTGCCTAAACTTTTTGGACGGATAGTAGTATTTGCAAAAGTAAAAATGGGACCAAAGCGACAAGATCCCACCAAAAAATGGCCGAATGAGCAAATAATTGCTCTAATACACGCATATGAAGAAGAGGTATGCTTGTATGCTATGAACACGCCGAATTATCAAAATAAACATATGCGTAGTGAGGCGCCGGAAAGAGTGGACAACACTGTTCGCATTGCGCAACCTGATACAACTAACAAAGAATGCTCAACAAAATTTGGCACCCTTCGTACCCAAAAAAATATTGAGCATAATAAAATTTAATTTATAATCATAAAATTGTCTTTTTTTACGTCTGAGAAAACTTATAGTTTATAAATTTAGGAAAGAACCTAATAAATATGACATCTTCTAGACTAATAGCATAATAAAGTAAAAGCTTCCCTCGGAAGTGGAACTGGAAGTGAACATGTAAGTATGCTAACATGAACCGAAACATAACCTCAATATGCCAGCATGTGGCCGAGCAGAGTAGCATGCACCGTTTGAAGCGGAGCCTGCAGCAAAGCCTGCATAGCTTCACGCGCATCTGCCTGCAGAGTGCCCAGCAGTTGTTCGTGTACATTTACTATAATAGCTGTCAATGAAAATTAATGTGAAATAAAGAACAAATATTATTACTATACCATAAAGCCATTTCCCTTTCGGAGTAAGCATGAATAACTCTGCGAGGAAGGGAGTAATGTGAGGAAAGGAGTATAGATTTTTAGATTGATCTAGAATTCCCGTGTTTTGTATTGAAATAGCACGTTTGTTGCGCTACGCTACTCCGAACCTGATTGCTGATCAATGTCTTTAGCAATCACCCCAAGTTACACTTTTCTGTCCTGGCATACCTTTCTACCTTCCTTCACGTCCATGCATTTTTTCATGCAACCTCTTGTGTTTCTATGGCTTCTTATGTCTCTTCGAATAACATATAACCTATATGATACGCAGTATACTTAACATGTTTAAGTGTCATATTCATTGAAACGTTGTTCAAAATAACATAGCACACCACTATTATTTTTAAAATATTACTCAATAAATGTAACAGATTTTCAATGTAATTTTTCAATTTGTAAACTGTCATTTTCAAATTCCCCTCAATACTCGCGCGAAACTGTCAAAAGTGTCATCTGCTATGCTCAGATTTTTGGCACTTTTATTATTTTGAGAATAAGTGGAACATTTAGAACCGAAAAACTTTGTTTACAAGTTTGGCATAGGGTATCTCATAACAACTAAACCATTTTTCTCCATAAAAAAAAACTCCTCTGGTGGAGATATCTGGGTCTGACCGTGTTTTACCAACTTTTACTGTCATGCCCGGACATTATCGGTCAGTTCAGGTATTACCACAGTCAGGCTGAGCAGTATTCATCACTATGTGTGATAGCATTTTATGCGTATCGAGGAATGAGGGTTATTCTGAAAT
>CAKNWW010348368.1:0-10166 GCA_932074435.1 Andricus kollari | reverse complement strand
AATTTTAATTCCATTCATTTCAATTCCATTTAATTAATTTCAATTCAATTCCATTCAAGTCCATTCAATTCCATTTAATTCAATTCCATTCCATTCAAGTCCATTTATTATTCATTCAATTACATTCAATTCAATTCCATTCCATTCAATTCCATTTAATTCCACTCAATTTCATACGATTCCATTCAATTACATTTAATTCCACTCAATTTCATACGATTCCATCCAATTTTATTCAATTCCCAAGACGAAGGACGAGTACCGCAATTTTTTACACTAGGTACCATAAGTCACAGATACAAATGTCCATCAGCCAATCAGACCACAGTCTTAGTTACTTTATAGTACGCTGTACGCCAAGTGAAAATTTCACGGGCTAGGCCAAGAAGTGATATCTTAGATATCGTTTACGGTACCTAAAATCACGCTTATGATAGCGGTGTATAAAAAAATTGATTTTCATCTGAAGCATCCGAATGTTTAAAACTTATAAACATATGTTTTCAATGAAAATAATACCACCTACATTTTTATTACATAACGTTTAAGAAGTAGTTGTGTTCAATTCTAATTATTATATTACTGAATCGGGTTTTGAATAAAATCGAAAAATGGTAAGTAATTTATTTTTGTATCTCTCACAATAACTTCGTTTTGTTCAAAATAAAGATAAAATTGTTTTTAATATGTGAATTATAAGAAAAATAGTTAGGGCTTCATGGTTTGAGCACCAGGGGCGGGAAATCACGCCCTCCTTAGCTAGTGTATATGCGTCCAAAAAAGCTGCTATTGAGAATGACTGGTGAATTACCACACACTTCCGTAAATGTCCGTAAATTCCCATAAATAACCATAGATTTACACAAATTTTTGCACATCATAAATTTCAACAAATTTCATAAGTTTTCATAGATATCTACAATTCACAGACATTTCTTTTTTAACGGGGTTTATGGAATTATTTTGAAAACGGCGAAAGCTATAGCATTTTTGTCCAGAGAAAAAAGATGTGCAATTAATTTTTTTTATAAGAATATGTACTCTTTAATTTAAAATTCAAAGCTTCTTTCTAAGGTCTCTAGGTCTCTAGGTACATTTTGTATCCAAGTACCTCCAGCTGCAAGATATAACATAGGGATTGTAATTATAAAATTTTTTCACAAGAGCCCAACATTTTTAATCGGCGACCCCAAAACCCCTCTCGTACCACACGCGGAAAAATGATTCGCACAACTTACAACACGATCGCTACGAATCGGGACAAAATGAGATTTTGGAAGATTGTAAAAGAAGGTTAATTGAATCTACTGACTTTCTGTACACTTCACCTAACTTCCAGTGTTTTTTGTACAAGCATATGTAAAACGCCGAGTTCAGCAGATTTTACTGGGGTCTAGGTAAAATTGACAAAAAAACAGCAGATTTACCTGAAGTTCTTGAAAAATCGACTGAAAAGTCATGTTGTCTAAATTTTTACTGCTCGTTTTGTAAATAATACGGATCCTTGTCCTTCATGCAAGTTTCAGACAAACTTGTGCAAACTTAAAAATTTTTGCCATTATATTAGATCTATCATTTGAATTTGTAACTTTTGACAGCAAATTCAAAATCAGTGATTCCAAAAACTCCACTTTATTTGGATCACGGCAGTACTCCAGTTGGGTGTTCTGGCTTTGAAGATTGGCCTCGATGCTAGCAGTATTATTTGAAAAATGTTTTTTGAGTGGCTTTTGAATTCACGTGGAAAAAACGTATACGAGAAATTTTGGACATGCACTGTATTTTTCACAGCAGCCCTGCCAAAAGTTCAATAACTGGAGGGCCAACAAACCGGAACAAGGAAGGCAGGCACACGAATTTCGAGCGCGATTCATACACCCAGCAGAACGATTATTGAAGTTATGAAAAGTCACCGACAAAAATTAAACAAAAATATCGAATTAAAAACATGCCTATTAATATTGTACATTTCAACCAATTTCACAAATTTCATAAATCTCATTAATTCTAATAAATTTTTTCAAATTTTAGAAATTATTATACCATGATTTAGAAAACCAACCTTTAACTGCAAAATAACGAAAAATGAGTTTTTATATCTTCTGAATCTTAAAACAAGACGCAGATGATTGTTGAAATAATTTAATTAATTGTTCATAAATTCAAAAATAATTATTGCATAAATTTTGGAAAACACTGCTCACTGCAAAGAGTGGCGATTTGCGATTTGAGAGAGAGCCGCAACTAACCGTTAGCTGCAGGCATAAATCCTTGAAATTTGCGGATTCCACCAATTCCGTGAATTCTGTAAATTCCGTGAATTCGGCCAATTCCGTGAATTCTGTAAACACCTTAATTTCAGTGAATTCCATAAGTTCCGTCAATTGCACGAATTCTTTGAATTCCGTGAATTCCACCTATTCCTTGAATTCTGTAAATTCTGTGAATACCTTAATTCCAGTGAATTCCACAAGTTCCAGAAATTCCGCGAATTCCTTCAATTCCGGGTATTCCACTAATTCCGTCAATTCCATGGATTTGATGGATTCTATGAATTTCATGAATTCTATGAATTCTTTGAATTCCATGAATTGCGTGAATTCTATGAATTCCGTGAATTCTGTGAATTCCGTGAATTCTGTGAATTCCGTGAATTCTGTGAATTCCATGAGTTACATGAATTTCACGAATTCTGTGAATTCCATAAATTACATGAATCCGACAATTTTTTTTTACCGGACCGACAGAGTCTACACTTGGTTTGCAATTTGCGATTCGTTTGTTAAATTCTCTTCGATTATAATCCAAGTACATTTAAAATGTTTTCATTTGTTGTCATTAATATCGAGTATTGCTGATACATTAATACTTTCCGAATTTCTGTACACTCAGTTAATAAAAATGTATTAATTACGCTAGAATTTCCTATTATTCGTTATTCATGAAATCTAATAACAGTTGAATCATTCTTATCTATATATTTTCGGTTACCAAAAAAAAATTTCGGCTTACAATTTATCGAAATTTTTAATATTATTATATACTCGGCGGTTTTAAACATCAGTTCGAAAACATAGAAGAATTGTTGATTTTAATAATAATATTATTAATAATAAAAGAGTATTTAATTGAAAATATTCACAGTTAACGAATTTTGAAATGTCGTAATTATTGAAGAATTTATCATAGTAAATCTTAAAACTTAAAAAACAAAAAAAAAAACATAAAATTACATTTCTTCATAAAAAAAGTCTTAATAATGGAACGGTGTTCACTCAAATTACTGTAGGCCTATTTCAAATTCATATGCAAATTAGTTAAGAACAACGAAAAAAGTTCAGAAAATAAATTAGAATCCACGATAGATGTAAATAAAGATTCGCACAATTTTTTCCGATTTTCTTGGCTTCGTTTATTTCGCCAGTTGTTAGTTACCAGTGGATTTACATAGATTATCATTAATTTCTACGAATTTGATAGAATATTATACATTTCTAAGATTGACAAAAAGATTTTTTTTAAAGGGAATTTCGGGTTTGCTTTGAAAAAGGAGAAAGCTACAACATTTTCGTTTCATGAAAAGAGATTTAGTTTTTTTTTCTGAATCTATGCAATTTTTCGTTAGTTTAAAAAAATTGTAATATACTAACCTGGAGCCTGTCCACTCCGCTGCTGCCCTCCTGTCTCATGCATACGTGGCCGCACGTCTCTTACATCTGTAAGATATAATATAGAGATTTCTATTAAAGAATTTCTTTGACGAATCCCGAAACTTTGCTATTAGTCCAAAATAAAGACAGGCCAAATATAATCCCAAAGTCAGCTCATATTAAAAAAGATAAATAAATAACGAATGTTCCACATTTTGGCAAAGTAAACATATTTTGAGAATCTAGGCAGCTTGAATTACGTATTTTTAGTGTATAATGGTATTTTGACTCCTTATTGTACCTTGACAAATGTTTTGATCTATTTTTCGTAATTATATTTTTGTCACGCATGATTTATAAAAAAAAATGCACTGAAGCACTTTTTGCCGATTCAGATGTGTATGTTCAATAAAAATTTGCGCTGTTCTGCGCATTTTCATATACTAATACAAAAACAAAAAACAATCAAGAAACTTATTTTCCCAAAAGATATCGTAAGATTTCGAAATTTGTAATTTAAATATAAAACTTAGGATAGAGAAGTAATTTTCAAGTACAAAAATCTCTCTAAACAGACCCTCGAAAGAAACATGGGTGAGAAAGCGCCGTTAAATAATACATTGTTACTAATTAGCAGCGAAAACAAAATATATGTATATATTCCCTGTGGAAGCAGTAAACTTTTGCTTTCGTTAGATCATCAGCTCTTAATTCAGGTACAGAACTTTTCTGTTGGATTCAGGTTTTTGTGAATGCCCCACCGGTTGCTTCGTCGTCCGTCTCTCCTTCTCTTGCATCCCCACTCCTGTTCGCACTCTCGGAATATTCGCTCTCTTCCGTGGGGAGAGTCACGACGCCGTCAGAACATGTGTAGCTTTCGAGTACACCCCAGTGAATAATAAAGTGCAGTGACAATTGAACTCTGTCTCAACTCATTCTTTGGAACAACCCAACAGTTTCATTTTCGCATGCCAGGACGGTGTCATTTCCACCTTAGTATACCGTGACCGAATTTTATGAAAGAAGTTCCCAGCGATAGGTGCAGAGCGTGTCATGCATACGCAGAGTACCTAGACACATAATGCGGCCCTCAGAGTGCTTTATTACCATCTTTGTCGCTCCTACGATGTTCGCCGCGACCCTGCCCTGTCGAACGTTCCAAGGAAGATATAGTCAATTGTCCAAAACGAGAAGTGCCAAATTTTCCGAAACATTGTTCTCTGAGACATGGAGAAACGACCATATTTAAGATCGAATTCTCGGCTCCGTCCGATTACAACATCACTGCCAAGGAGAGGGAAAAGAAGGAGAGGTATCAAGACCTGAAACAGGAGTTGCAACGACTGTACATAAAATATTCGGTTAAAGTAAATGTCCTCGTGATCAGTGTTCTCGGAGGTGGGGGTTGGATTGCAGAATAGGATCATCAACCCTATTTTGGCTGAAAACAATTTTTTTCTGCAACAAACTATTAGAATCTTTCATTGAACGATAAATGAAGCGATTTGACAAGGCAAAAGTTTAAAATTATTGTTACTTTTGTTACTACGATGTCTCAAATGTGTGTCTGTCACGATATCGCAATGCTCGTATTATGATGGAGATTATTAACATTATTTCTGTGACCAGACAAAGGGGTGCCTTCCCGCCCCCACGAGACGTTGGAAAGGGGTAGGCATTTTACCAACATAACTTTTGTGACTAGTCAAAGGGGTTTTAATTAATTATTTGCAGTGTTTCTGGCCATACGGATGTTTAAAAGCACCTAAACATTGAGTTAAATATGATCATTACGATATCATGACAGACCCATATTTGAGACATCGTAATAACAAAAGTAACAATAATTTTAAACTGTTGCCTCGTCAAATCGTTTCATTTACCCTTCAATTAAAGATTCTAATAGTTTGTTTGCCGAAAAAAATTGTTTCCTGCCAAAACAGAGGTGACGCCCCTATTTTGCAATTGCACCGATGTGGGAATCTATCACTGGTTCGTAACCTGGAAGCCATACCCGCATACCAAAAATATACTAAGGCACTTGCGAGATGGATGCAGAAAGCTGTCATCCTTGGGTCGCTTCGTGTTCTCAAGACACACGAGGTTTTCGCCGGTCTGTCGTTGTAGTTTCTTCGTGGCACATATTTCACGGTCGTGAGACGTTGCTATATGTGTGATTTACCACGGTTCTACTGGGAGCCGATGTCATTTTTAGATGGCAGTTGCTTCCAGCGGGACCATGCGTTGGTTGTTCGACTCTTTTTGCTTCCTCATGGAGGAAGCTTTGTAATGGTAACATTTTCCAAAAATTTTGTATTCATTTAATTAAACCTTCCTCAATTTAAAAATGTCTGACACAATGTTCTAAGCAAGTGAACACAATAACTTGAAAACGGTTGCAGATAAATTGATGAAATTTGGAGGTCTTACTTTCACCAGTAATATCTTGAAACTAACTTGAAGGATCTCTAAAAATATTATATTAGAGATTTCTTGATTCGAGGCGAATCGATTGATGTATAATATTGATACATTTTATAGAAGAGTAAGGAAGTTATGCTCACTTGTAATATTTGAAACATCTATTTGAAACAGAAAAACTTTTTTCATCGACATAATTCAAAGTTGACGTATGAATATGTAAAACTTTTTGATCATAAATTTTCAAATAGAATAATTCTGATAATTTTGGTAAAGAAATCATAAAGCTGGGAAAGGGATAGGGTGCGACAGAACTTTTTCCTTCCCTTTTCCAGCAGCACAATGAGCACCATATACTTATAAATACAAGCAAAATGGAAACACTGTAGAACGTATATTCTTCTTATACCGAGAAATGTTGTGTTTCGCGCACTTTTACATTTTCTTGATCACGATTAATTGTATATTCTTTGCAGAATTTTGTTCTTAACACACTTTCGAAAGTCACTCGCGTTTTTCACGTATTAATCGCGTATTGTCTATAGATCGATATATTTATCTCATTTGTCAGCGTTAATTGTTATTCGCATTTTCTAATTTGCGTTCATTGTTCACATTTGTATTCACTTTTTTCAATCGAAGAATTGTCTTTTATATTCATAGAATTTTAATTATCGTTATTTTCGATATTCTTAATGTCTTCTAGTTGTTTTTCCCATCAGGTCAGGGTCAAGGTACCCATAGGTTTTCGCGATCGCTAAACTCGAATCCGTTTTCCGTTTGACTTGACCTTGAATTGACCTTGAACTGACCTGATGGGACCAAAGGGACAACGGATTCGAATTCAGCGACCCCGCAAATATAAGACCCACCTAGTCTGGTCCGTGTAGCAAGGGTTAAGATTTTGTGGTCCTGTGTAATATTTTACATTTGTTATTTTATATTTTTGTAATTACAAATTCTGTTATTAATATTATCATTATTGAAAATATTTTACTTGTGGGACACAAATAATTAAAATATTAAAATGTATATTATTAAATGTATAATATTCAAATTTCGACTATAATTTTGTATTTAATGCTAGTAAGGATGTATTATTTGGCGGAGTTTTTTGCCTTTTTTTTGGACGGTTTGTTTTAGAGATTTCTCTTTTTTGTGAATTATTTACTGTAATGTAAATTATTTCTTTGTTGACTAATATAATTTTCTTTCAAAGCGAATATATCAATACAATGAGTTATTGCATATATTTAACATTACAAGGTCATAGTAAATTTTATTTGTACACCTTAAAAATGCGTATTTTTGTTCAGAAAATTCATTCCTTTGATTGAAAATGTAACAAAGTTATTGCAAATTATTATTTTTTTGTTGTTGAAAATTTGTCTTCTTTTTGTCACAAAAATAATTTGTTTGGACTGAAAATAAACTTTTTTGTTGAAAATTCAACTGTTTTACATAAAATTCTTATCTTTTGACGGGAAATTGAACTATCTGATACAAAATCGAAGTATTTGGTCAAAAGTTAAAGTAATTTGTTGAAATTTAGATTATTTGCTTTCAAATTTCAATATTTTATTTAGATTCGTTCTATTGTTTGGATTTATGATATCATTTTTTGTTGAAAATTCAACTGTTTTTGGAAATTTGCTTCATTGTTGATTAGAAATTAATTCATTCCAATAAAAAGTTAGGTATTTAATTTTTGGTTTAAAAATTAATAATTTTTGCTGCCATGCACCTCCTTTCAAATTCGTTTTTTTTTGTGAAAAATTCATTTCTTTGGTTGAAAATGTAACTATGTTATTGAAAACTTAGATTTTTTATTAAAAATTCATCTTCTTTTGATCCGAGATATTAATCAATTTGGATTGAAAACGAACTTTGTTATTGAAAATTCAACTGTTTTATAGAAAATTCTTATTTTTTAAATATAAAATTGGACTATCTCATACAAAATGCAAGTTAATAGAATAATAAGAATTATTATTATTGTAACATTAAGCATTATACCTTTAGGGGTACGCGTGACTCACTTAGTGATGAAGGGAGTAATGTGGGAGACGGGTATAGATTTTCAGATTCATCTTGAATTCTTGAAATTTTGTTTCATAATTTCATATATTTTCACCATTTTTATACATTTTTCTCAAATTTTCACAAATTTCATAAATTTGTATAAGTATTATGAATATTCATAAATTTCATAAATGTTCATTTACTATAAATTTCTATATTGTTTAATTAAAAAAAAGTTCATAATTTTTGGTTGAGGCGTTGAACAATTCGTGCACAAACAACTTTGCTCGTTTCGGGAGTCCCGCGAATTTTGAGCAAGCAAAAACTGTCAGCGAGAAAGTTGGTCAGGAACGTTCAAGGAAGTTTTCTGAAAAGTTTTAGCTCAATTGAAATAGTAGTTAACAAACTGTTTTATCCATGTTTTATTGCATTATAATTAAAAAATCGCTGACGTACTCTAAAATAGAGTTCACTTAACTCTGAGGCAGCAACGGCTTACCGGCCGGACTGCAGCCTACGCGGGAGATAGTCGATCGCGCCGGAAAATTAAAACATTAAAAGTTTGTTAACTACCATTTCAATTGAGCTAAACATGTACAGAAAACTTCTTTGAACCTTCTTGACCAACTCGGTCGCAGAAGATGTCAGTGCATGCTTGTTATGAATTTTACTAAAAATTATGGAAAAGTTTCCACTTCGTCACGAGTTGAGGTGAGAAAAGGCGAAATAGTTTAATCAGATAAATAAACAGTTTTTTGTAAATAAGTCAATTTTCCCATAAGAATATTTACTTTTTATGTGAAAATTCCAAACTTCTTAGATCTTCAGGGTCCAACGCCAGTAAGTAAACATTAGTTACTGGCGGTTAAGAAATAAAATTTGGATTTTCTTTTAACCCCAATATTTTTTTGCTAGTTCCAGAGAATTATAATATACTTACGTTGATTGCTAGAGTGTGAAGCATGGTTGTTGGCAGATGCCTGATTTCTCGTCATATGTTCCCATATCGCCAAACCTTCGTCCCCGTGTAAAGATAAATGCGTCGGCGCAAAATATCCATCTGTAAGATATGATATAGAGATTTTTATTAAAGAATATTCTCAACATCATTTTTAAAAAATAACGAAAGTTCCACATTTCGATACCGTAAATATATATTGAAAATTTAGGCAACCTGAGTTACGTATTTTTATAGTAATATGATATTTTGATTTCTTATTATCCATTGACAAATGTGTGCACATCAAAAACTTGGAACTTTTCTGCCAATTGTCCATTCCCCGGAGATCCCCTCGATGTCAAAAAGAGCAAGGCAAAGTTTTGTTGCTTACGATGTTAATTTTGAATAAAAATTTGCGCCATTCTGCGCATTTGCATATACTAATGCAAAAACAACGAAATATAAAGAAAACTGTTTTCCCAAAAGAAATGGTAAGACTTCGAACATTGTAATTAAAGCATAGAACACTCAGACGTAAATATTCCAGTAAACTTTTATAAAAATTATTTAGAAGAGACAAATCATTTCTAAATATCTTTTAAATCCAACTCTCTAAAGAAACAAGGTTAAAAACGCCGACAAATAATACATTATTAGAAGCATTAAATTCCGGCTTCTTTGCTCCTCCGCGGCAGCGCGGCGGAGAAGCGGAACAAAAGATCGATTTCCAGCATAAGATATTTATTTAAATTGGTTTACTTTAACCCCTAATTGATTGCAGGATTTTCTGCAAACAATAATTAGACACCGGGTCACCTGGTGGAAATAAATCGAGTATCATGTACCGTACCATGTACGACGGCACCGAATTCGAATCAGCGGCGGCATGGCGCGGTGGCGCAATCGTCCAATATATATATAGTTAAAAGTTTTTCATAAGGACAACCGCAGGATTTTGCTGGGAGCAGATGCTAATCTGAAAAATTGCACCCGCCCCCAGCGAAATCGCGGTAAAATTTTAGCTGTAACCACGTCTCACGACCGCGAGATAGGTGGTTACGGCCTGCGACAAATTCAATACGATGATCTGGCAAAAGTCTCGTGCACCCTGAAGACACGGAGTGACCCAAGGA
>CAKNWW010348367.1:0-17906 GCA_932074435.1 Andricus kollari | reverse complement strand
GGCAATGGGCCGATGCGGTGCCGAACTCTGGTTTTCTCAAATTCAGAATTATTTGCCGTAGTAAAAGTGACACTTGGCCCAGTAATATGCCGTCGATGGGCCGGACTCTGACTTCTCCACTTAAAACATGCTTTGCTGGAGTTAAGAAAAATTTAGAACTAGTAATGGGCCATTGCTGGGCCAGACTCTGGCTTTTCTTCTGAAAATATGATTTGCCAGAGAAAGTAAGATATTCGGCACGGCAATGGGCCGATGCGGTGCCGAACTCTGGTTTTCTCAAATTCAGAATTATTTGCCGTAGTAAAAGTGACACTTGGCCCAGTAATATGCCGTCGATGGGCCGGACTCTGGCCTTTCTACTTTCGAAACGGGATGCCGTAATAAATGTGACGATCGGCTTAGTATAGTGCCGATACTGGGCCAAGCTTCGGCTGAAGGTAGGTAAATTTGAAAAGCCGACAAAGGCCGCCGTCGTTGGCCCAGAACTTGGCCGATTCAAACACAGAGATTGGCCCAATAACAATAGCCGACTGTTGGCTGCCGTGATTGGGCCAATATTGTGCCGTATTTTCAGCTTTGGCAATTCGCACTTGACGACAAAATATTTGACCAAAATATGTAATACACTTTGCGTGGAAGGAAAAATTGATTAAGTGATGTTTATTGAGTCAACTCATTTAACTTCAACAAATGATATCTAAAACGTAATGCAGTGCTCGGAAACTTTTTGACTGAAAGCAACTAAAGCTCACGGATATTTTTGTCTTCTTAACTAATCGAATAATTAATAATATGATGATCTGGATAACTTTAGAGTTTTGAGCAATGAAACGATATTTATTGGGTACAGAAAAAATATGTTTAGTGTAGTTTATTGGGCCCTCATAATTTAAACCTCATTCAGTGCCTCAAACAATAACCATTTACAGCATAGTGAATAATATATCGTTTGCTTTCATTCTTTTGAATCATTTAAAAGCATTGCCTAACTAGACTTAGGTTTTCTGAAAAATGAATAGGTCGAATATTAAGGACCCAATAAGAATCGCTTTAAATCTAATTTCACCGGACCCGGTAAAGATCATTTAAACAATTTCCGATATTTATCGGGTCCACGAGATAATCGTACTTTCTTCATTTAAATCGATAAAGAATATCTTCTTGACTTAGTGCATCTGAAAAATAAATACATCGAAAATCAAGGACCCAATGAGAATTTTCTTATATCTCATTTCATCGGACCCAATAAAGATTATTTGAATACTTTCGGATATTTATCGGATACGTAAAATAATCATGCTTTCTGCATTTAAATCGATAGAAGCCATCTTTCTTAGAAATATGACATAATATTTCACCATAATATGCAATATTCTATGCGAGGGAGGAAAAGCGGATAAAGTGATTTTTATTGGGTCGACTCATTTAACTTTAACAAATGATATCAAAAACATAATGCAGAACTCTGAAATTTTATGACTAAAAAGAACTAAAGCTCGCGGATCTAATCGATTTCTTAACTAATCACATAATAAATAATATGATGATCTGGATAACTTTGAATTTTTGAGCAATGAAACGATATTTATTGGGTACAGAAAAAAATATGTCTAGCGTAGTTTATTGGGTCCTCATAATTTAAGCCTCATTTAGTGCGTCCAACAATAACCATTCACAGCATAGTGAATACGATATAGTTTACTTTCATTCTTTTAAAACATATAAAAGCATTTCCTAACTAGACTTAGGTTTTCTGACAAATATACAGATTGAATATTAAGGACCCAATAAGAACCGCTCTGTACCTAATTTTATCGGACCCGATAAAGAACATTTGAACACTTTCCTATATATGTCGGGTTCGTAAAATAATAGTGCTTTCTGCATTTAAATCGATAGAGGACATATTTAGTTTAATATTTTTAAAATCAACCAGGCTGGTGCGGAAGTCTGCTCTTTGGCATGATAAATCCAAAAAATTTGGCATTCACCTGGAAGTATTTACATCGAATAAGACTCGGTACCCTATAAAATCCTTTAGGTAAACGAATTGAACCAGGTTTTTTTTTATTTTAATCATGGAAGTAAATTATCACTTGGTGGTCCTACCACTAAACCAAACAACACGCAATATTACAGTAATGATGCTGCCATATTGCGTGTTCTAGGGAAACCACTGACTGCGAGTAATTCAAAGCTCCCGATATAGACCTTTTTATGTATAATTTGGACCCGATAGTAACCTATGTATACTTCATTTAATATGAAAGTTGAGACATGATCATATGAATCATGTTTCTTACTAGCCTAGTTGGTTTTGAAAACCCTAGATCCTGCTGTAATCTTTATTTATAATACATTATTTTTACCGTCTTACTTATGTTGTGCAAAAGCGTAGGGTACTTAGAAATAAGATATCTAGAAACTGCATGTTCTATATTTATAATAAATCTGCTTGCCAATAGTACCTACCTAAATCCGCTCTTCGTATTACAAAGGAAAATGCAATTACATACCGATTATATACAGGATCAGTTAAGAAGTAATTTCCAATTGAACGTTTCACTAGATTCGACCCCGAGAATACAAGTATTATTGTGATAATTTTCTAAAAATAGACTGGAAAGTGTAAGCAAGTCAATTTTTTAAGGCCAACAGGCTGAAGAATAAACGTTTATACTACTACTTCTCTAAAATTATAGATTGAGAGGTAAAAACAAATAGAGTAGGGATGCTTATTATCCCCGCTCTTTTCTTTTTAATCTTGGATGCAAATAACCACTTGGAGATTCTGCCACTAACCCATACAACACGTAATAATTCTGTGATGATGCTGCCATATTGCGTGTTGTGGGGAAAGTGCTCAATGTGACTGATTCAAAGTTCCCGATACAGAACTTTGTATGTATAATTTGGACCCTATAAGAACCTATATATACCTGATTTAATATGAAAGTTGAGCCTTGATCATAATGTTTCTTACTAGCCTAGTTGGGTTTCTTGAATGTCGTGTTCATACACGTGCTTGCTGACATCGGGGATGTAAATTACCACTTGAATATCCCAACAGCAACCGAAGCAGCACGCAATAATGCAGCAATATTTCGCGTTGTTGGGACAGCGCTCACTGCGAGTTATTTACAGTTCCCGATATAGACCTTTATATGTATAATTTGGACCCGCTAGGAACCAATATATACCTCATGTAATATGAATGTTAAGACCTGATCATATACCTCATCTTTCTTATTAGCATAGTTGGTTTGGAAACCCAAGCCTTTCGTAACATCTCAAACAGAACGTCATAATTGGAATATTGTAAAAACAAAGTTTTGTAAACTTTGAAATTTAATGAAAACCTTATTAAGTCCTGCTATAACCTTCATTGGCAATACATTATTAAGTACTGTTTGAATTATCGATAAGTAACAACAGTTTACCAAAATACTCCTACACTTTGCTTTAATTGTAATGTTTTCAACAAACAATAAAGGCACAAATTTAAATTTTCCTTAAGTACACAATTTGTCACGTTTCCGCAGTTACAAGGTGTGCCTAAAATGGAATTCTGTTTGAAAATGCTGTACTTGCCTTAATATAGGGCTATATGGGCTTTGAACATAAAAAATAAATTGCTTTGTTGCCTACTGTGTCTCGCTTGCTGTAAATATGCATTTAAAGGACATCGCAGGATAAGCATGTGTGTGCTGTCCCCGGACCGATCAGGTTCATATTTTCATTATAAGATGGCACCAATCGGTAGTGAAATACCCTGGAGTATTATCTCCCAGAAATGATTTTTATGGGAGTTTATGGGGGTTAGAAGGAAAATAGAAAAAGTCATTTTTCTTGAGAACGGCTTGACCGATTTTGATAAGCAAAAAATATGTGTTGGGACTCAATAGTAGGGTGATGGGAAAAATTTATGAACTTTTGTCCACAAAATTAACCTCAAAAAAAATTTTCGAAATTTTGAAAAGTTTTTTCTATGGGTTTTGTTTTGGGTTCCACTTTCATATTTTACCAAAAAAACATTCAATGCATGTTCTAAAACATATGTGATCCCCAAAAGGATCGAAGAGGTAGAGCATAGTTATAAAAAATAAAAACTGTGAGTGCACCGTACACTGGATGGTGTACATTGTGAAATGGGTATGTATAGCAACGACTATCACAAAAAAATTTGGGTTCTTCTGAATTTAGCTGACACCCAGTCAAGAGTTCAAAATTTCACAATCTGGATGATAAAAGTACTAAAATAGTTCCCTTGACTATTTGGACGCCTGTAGTCTGCCTACATTAATTGTAGTTGCCAGGGCCCACCGCGTAGAGGTCACAGTACGATTTGAAAACCATTTCATGGGGTGCTTGATTATCGTGAGGCCCCTTGCCTCTCACGAACCGGGTTGCTTGTTTAACGTGAGTTCCCCTCGCCTATCGCGAACCAAGGTTCTCAATTATCATGATTCACCGCCTCTTACGAACCGGGCTGCTTGATTATCGTGAGTCCCCTTGCCTGTAACGAACCTGGGACCAATTGTACGAGCGCTGCGGTCGTCAGCGGGTGAGCGGGGCAAGGAGAGGTTGAATTTTAAAAACTGCGGCGCGAACCATGACATAAATCAACATAACCCGAAAAACTTATTTCTCAGCGAGTTGCAACGAGTTGTTTGTGCCATTTCGTCTGTTACTGTTTGTGCTAAATTATGAAAATATGATTCAAAAGACATTAAAAAATTTTACTTCTTCGCCTTTTGTCTCAAATTATTCAAATTTTGCATTAAGTCTTTCATTTTCCTTAAATTATAATAAAATAATAAATTTATAACACAAATGAAAAGAACTAGATATAGATATACGTGCACTAACACATACACATACGATTTATTTCCAGGACCAATTGTACGCGGCGCTAGCTCTGGGTATCCATTGCCGCTTACTTCCTATTGCGTTGACCGCCCCTGATCCAACTATCCGATGTCGGGAATAGGACACATACGGAAAGACGATATTGAAGAATGAAAAAACAACGAAAAAACAAGTTAATGTTGCTGAAACAGTTGAAGTGGCGGAACAAATGAATATCGCTGAAACAGTTAATGACGAAGCATATTCTGTAACGCTAAAAAAGACTTTCAAATCCAGTAAAGGAACAGACGTTATTGAAGAATAAACAAACAACGAAAAAACAAGTCAATGTTGCCGAAACAGTTGAACCCTGGCGAACAGGCCGAACGCAAGCATTACGCTACAGCGTAACACTAAAGTAATGCTAAAGTAATATGGCATTATAATTATTGAAAGAAGCAAAATAAATATATAAACTGTTGTAATTATAATGATACGTTAAAATTTACGATAAATGATCATGTCGTAATTGCAGACTACAATGACAGCCACTTTACTTTTTCATTTTTTAACGCTGAAAAAGAAACTTGTTGCCATTACGGCATGACCATTTGACGTAAATTTTAACGCATTATTATAATTTCAACAGTTTACATATTTATTTTGTTTCTTTTATTAATTATAATGCTATATTACATTATCATTACTTTAGCATTACTATAGTGCTCCGATATAGCGTAATGCTTGCTTTCGGCCGGTCCGCCAGGGAAGTGAAGGAACAAATGAATTGTAACGTATGTTCCTTCCCTGGAGTTGAAAGCCCTTTTTGGCGTCGCAGGATTTGTTTTGACACGAACTGTTTCAGCGATATTCATTTGTTCCGCCACTTCAACTGTTTCAGCAACATTCACTTGTTTTTCGTTGTTTGTTCATTCTTCAATAACGTCTGTTCCTTCACTGGAGTTGAAATCCCTTTTCAGCTTCGCAGGATTTGTTTCGTCACTAAGTTTTTCAGCGATATTCATTTGTTTGTCCGTATGTGTCCTATTCCCGACATCGGATAGTTGGATCAATCACCCAGGTTTGTGAGAGGCAAGGGGACTCACGTTTTTTCAAGCAGCCCGGTCCGTAAGAGGCGGTGACTCACGATAATTGAGCACCTTGGTTCGTGAGAGGCGAGGGGACTCACGATAACCTAGCACCCCGGTTCGTGACAGGCAAGGGGACTCATGATAATGACGCACCATATGAAAGGGGTTTCAAATCGTGCTGTGACCTCTACGCGGTGGAAACTACAATCATTGTCGACTGACTACAGGCGTTCAAATAGACAAGGGAATTATTTTAGTATATTTGTCATCCAGATTGTGAAATTTCGAACTCCAAACTGGGTGTCAGTTAAATTTGGAAGCACCCACATTGTTTTCTGGTGATAGTCGTTGCTCTACATAATCATTTTACAATGTACAGCATCCAGTGCACGGTGCACTCACGGTTTTTATTTTTCTAACTATGCTCTACCTCTTCGCATCTACTATTGAGCATAGTAGCATCCTACTATTGAGTCCCATAACATATTTTTTGCTTATCAAAATCGGTCAAGCCGTTCGCAAGAAAAATTACATTTTCGATTTTCCTTCTAACCCCCATAACTCCCATAAAAATCACTTCTGGGAGATGATACTCCAGGGTATTTCACTACCGATTGATGCCATCTTATGATGAAAATATGCACCTGATCGGGCAGGGAGCAGCACACATATGCTTATGCTCCTATGCCCTTTCACCAGGTATTTACGAAAATCCAGGATTTGAACAAAGAACCAGGCTAAGAGCACAGCCTTCTCTTTCTCATGATGGATCTGAGTCGAAGATTTAAAAAAGTATATATATTTTTATATCCGGTACAATGTAGCCATGTAAAGACATATATAGGGTAACATAATTAAGACGCTATTAGCAAATAATTATACGGAAGCCAGGTGATTATGAAAGCTTAATATTTTAAATCCATACCAGTTCAGTGCTGAAGCCTGTTCTTCGACATGCTCCCTACGATCATTTTTTTGAATATACAGGCCCTATTCCCTGCACGGTTTAGGTTGAAAATCACAAATTTGATAACCACCTTGTGCACCTACAATATAAACCTTTATATAATCCTTAAAAACTAGGGATTCAGACAGAGCAAGAAAAAGGGCAAGGTCTGTTAGTATCCAGGTTCTTTCTTGTCAATCTTACATTTACAATACTACTCGAACACCGCACAGGTAACCCAAACAGCACGCAATGTTGCATTAATGATGCTGCAATATTTCGTGTTTGTGGAGAGTACACAGAGGGAATGAGTTACAGTACCCGATACGGACCTTTACATGTTTCACTCGGACTTTCTTAGTTCATTTTGAAAATACTGGACTTTCATGACCTATTAAGCAAAACGCCATTGCTCGAATAAAGTAAAAATAATGTGTTGTAAACCTAGGAAAATTAATGCCAACCTTATTAAGGCCTGCTTTATTCTTCATTGCCGTAACAATATGTATAGCTTTTTAGCATGTTAAAAGAGTTGCCTTTTTTAAGATCTCATTGAAAACTAGTCAGGAAAGTCTATGTATAAATACATTTTCTTTTATAATCCGTCGAACAGTTCTGCGCAGGTACTAGCGTAAAGCATATTTATTGTATCATTAAAACTGGCAGTTTATTTTTAAATACTCTACACTTGTACACAACATATATCTAAATCATTAGACGGGATTGATAGGAACGTAATTCCTAACCGGAACTTTTATCAGATTTCACTATATGCATTTAAGTATTGGTGTGACGGTTTCTATAACTAGATTCTCTCTGAGGCTCTTTGGTACAGATTGAATTACTGAAAAGCAACATTAGTTGACCAAAATACTTCTACTCTTTATTTCACTTGTAATGTTTTTTACAAACGTGAGAGGTAAGAACTGAAATGTTCTGTATGTACATAATTCGTCATGTTTCCGGAGTTACAGGGTAAGTACGAAATAGAATCTTGTTAGAAAATGTTGTACCTGCAGTCATAGCTTCATATGAGGTCCAAATGTGAAAAATAAAGGGCTTTTTCTTTTACTATGTCACGCTTGCTGTAAATGTTAACTTAAAGGTCACCAGTAGTTTAGAAAAGTCCAGCATTTGAAAAAAGAATGTGGCTACTAGCAAAGACATCTTCTTTTCTTGTCAGGTATGCGTCAGTAGGTTTGAGGAAGTATATATAGGTTCATAACGGGTACAATATAAACATGTAAAGAAATGTATGGGGTACCGTTACTAAGTCGTTCTGGTAAATAATAATAGAGAAGTTTGCTTCAAATATTTTTTATGTTGAAAGTGTACAAAGAAGAACCACTTTAAATACTTAAATTCACATCAGTTTTTTAAAAATCGTGGACGTAAATTACCACTTGCAGGTCCCAATAGCACCCAATAATACAGCAATATTGCGCGTTGTTGGGGAAGTACTCACTGCGAGTTATTTACAGTTCCCTATATAGACGTTTGTATGTCTAATTTGGACCCGGTAGGAAGCTTTACCCAGATAACAATACGTGCTGGCACGAGATCGGCCCGACAGGCTGGAGACCAATGTGTCTGCTAAATGCACGCGCCAGGCCGGCAGAGTCGGAAGGCTAGCGAAGGGCGGACAACGGTCCGGCACATTAAACGCCCGTCGGTCGTGCAAACGGCTAGAAACGACTGGCTTGCGACTTGCACGACCGCTGCAGGCTGATAGTGCGAGTAGATTGAGATCGAAAACGCGCATGAGCGTTTTGGATCAGCTGTTCTTGCCGTGCGTGATCTTGTGTGGCGTTAGTGAAATTCTGCGTATAATAAAGTCCAAGTTGAAAGAAAGGACACGCGAAGAAAGGATAGAGAAGAGGAAGCGTTACCCTGGACGTGTTAGCCTCGAAGCGTCACCCAGTTTTCCGAGTTCACACGGTGCCATAAGAAGTTATCACTTGAAACAAGAACGTGGATAGTAAAAATCCCAGTTCTGTTTCTTGTTACCTCTCAATCTATAATTTTCAATAAGTATATAAGGGTTTATATTGGGTTGAATTTGAATACGTATAGGGTTTTATAGGGTACCGTGTTTTAGTCGTTGTTAATAATTACATATTACCTAGGTCGTTGGCAAATTTTAGATTTAGCATGTGGAAGAGCAGACTTCGGCACCAGCCTGGTTGGGTTTTAAAATATGAGGCATAAGGAGGTATCTTGTTTCCCTATTAAACTTTACTAAGAGCGACTTAGTAAACGTATCCTGTGCATGTCTTTACATGTTTATACTGTACTCGTTAGAAACCTAAATAATACTTCTTTAAACTCCCTTTTTCAGACATGAAAAGAAAATTATAAGTCTTTGCTATTAGCCGGATTCTTTATTCAAATGCTGGTCTTTCTTAAACTCCTGGTAACTTTTTAAATACACATTTCCAGCCATGTTGTGCACAAGTATATGACACGCTGGGAGCTAAAACGTCCCATAGATCTGTTACTAGCAAAAATGTAAAAAAAGTATTCCATGCGTAAAAATGTCCCAAACAAAACTCACGGGCAAAAATGTCACAAAGGTTTGTAACGCGCAAAATGGTCAAAACAGAAAATCACGGGCATAAACTTCAAAAAAATATTTGACGCGATAAAATGTCCAGAACAAAACTTACGGGCATAAACGTCAAATAGATTTTTTCGCGCAAAATTGAGTTTTTACAATTTTAAAAATAAATTCACGGGCTAGTCTGTCACGGCAAAACTTTTGAGCGTCACAATTTTTGTATTATTAATTCGAGTTCTTTCTAATTTGATGTTAATAATTTTTAAAAAAATTCTCAGAAAATCGAGTAAAACTCAAAACGAAGAAAAATTTTAGTCCAGATTACCAATAAAGAAAAATCATTAAAACTTGATGATTTTATATTATTACTTTCAATAGTAATAATACTATCGTTTGAATTTTATCATCATCATTTGACCATTCTTGTAGAGAAAATATTTTGTTCTTAAACATGAAAAAATACAGCATTTCGCCTAGATTCAAATGATGTCGAAAACATTTTTTCAACGAGAAAAGGTTTCAACTATCAGGTATGTGTGAAATGTACTATTTACAAAGTTCTTGCTTCATACAGCAGTTTCTCATACAAGAAATTTCTGTCAAGAGTTTCATAACGACGTTTTAGAAAAATTTGAATCACTCATTTCCATTTCAATATAATAGATATATACATAATCTAATTTCATTCTTAGATTCTATCGCCTATTTGTTTGATCATCACTATGTAAAACAAGAGAGTGCGAATTAAATTCCGAATAACGAACACAATTTTTGGAATTTGAACAAATGAATGATTGAAATTTTTTTGAAATGTTGTTATGAAACTCTTGACAGGAATTTCTTGTATGAAAAACTGCTGTCTGAAGTTTGGCACTACTAATTATACAAAGCGCAGTTTTACTCGATTTTCTAAGAATTTGTTTGAAAACTATTAACACCAAATTAGAGAGAACTCAAAGTAATAATACGAAAATTTTGACAATCGAAAGTTGTGCCGTAACAGATTATCCCCTGAATTTAATCGTAAAATTGTGAAAGATCAATTTTGCGCGTTGAAAATCTATTTGACGTTTTCTATCTATCCACTTTCCTGGCCAGTTTTGATTCAGATCTTAATAAAGGAAAGTCTTTTAACGTGCTAAAAAACAATAGATGTTATTTCAGCAATCATGAATAAAGAAGGCCTAAATAAGGATGGAATGATTTTTCCGAGTTTTATAATACCTCGTTTTTACTCTACTCAAGTAATTGTGATTTGCTTGAGAGGTACTAAAACTTTTTCTATGGCTCTTACTATGTCTCACTTGCTGGAAATTTGTATTTAAAAGTCACCAGGAGTTTATGAAAGTCCAGCATTTTAACAAAGAATCTGGCTAATAGCAAAGACTTCTTATTTTCTTGTCAAGTCTGAGTCAGAGAGTTAAAAGAAGTATATATATATATATATATAGGTTTATAACGGGTACAGTGTAAACATGGAAAGAAATGTATAGGGTACGTTTACTAAGTCGATCGTATTAAAGTATAATAGGGAATCAAGATACCTCTGTATGCCTCATATTTTAAAACCCAACCAGGCTGGTGCCGAAGTCAGATCTTCCACATGCTAAATCTCAAATTTGCCAACGACCTAGGTAATATGTAATTATTAACAACGACTAAAACACGGTACCCTATAAAATCCTTAACGTATTCAAATTGAACCCAATATGAACCCTTATATACTTATTGGAACTTATAGATTAAGAGGTAACAAGAAATAGAGTAGGGATTTTTATTATCCATGTTCTTCTTTCAAGTGATAACTTCTTGTGGCACCGTGTGAACTCGGAAAACTGGGTGACGCTTCGAGGGTGACGCTTCGCGGCAATCATATCCAGGGTTACGCTTTATCTTCTCTATCCTTCCTTCGCTTCTCCCACTGACTTATGGGTCCCAACAGTAACCCACACAGCATGAAATAATGCAGTAATATTGCGCGTTGTTGGAAAGTACTCACTGCGAGTTATTCACAGTTCCCGATATAGACGTATGTATGTCTAATCTGAACCCGATAGGAACCGTTTATAAATCATGTGATATAAAAGTTCAGACCTGATCATATACACAATTCTTCTTATTAGTCTAGTTAGTTTGAAAACCCCTAGACCTTCATAACCTCTCAATCAGAACGTGATAATTGGAAAAACGTAAATTCAGAGTTTTATAAACCTCGAAATTTAATGAAAACTTTATGAACCTTTAGACGGTCGGAAAGCTGATATATCGGCTCTGGAGGAAAAGCAGTATTTTTCTGTAAGAAACAAGACCCCGGGGTTTTCGGGGTCTCTGATCACGAATCGGGAGTCAAATTTGAAAAATTCACGTTAAGGGGCCCTCAATCTCCTCCCCCAAATGTCCAAATTTTTCGATATAGGCGAAACTCGGTGAAAACATGATCCCGGAGATTTCTGTGGTGAAAACGTAACCCGGGGGTTCTTGGGGTCGCTGATCATGAATCTGGGGTCAGACTTGAAAAATACACGTGACGGGTCCCTCAAACTTCCCCCAAATACCCCAATTTTTTGATATTTTTGAAACTCGGTGAAAACGTGACCCCGGGGTTTTTGGGGTCGCTGATGTTGACCCCAGATTCGCGACCGGCGACCCCAAAATCCCCCGCTGTTACGTTTTCACCTAGTTTCGGGAAAACAACAAATTTTATAATTCAAAACATTTCCTTTACCTTATTCGGCCGGGAAGCCGATATATCGGCTGGGCGTATGCTATGCACTTTGTATACAGTTGCTAAATGATACAAGACACAAATTCGGGCACTTGTAAAGAGCGGTTTATATCTCAAATCCCGGCCGTCTAAAGGCTATGTCCTGCTGTAATCTTTACTGCCAATACATTATTACTATCATTTAATTTATTAAAAAACTTTCTCTATTAAGATATGATTGAAATCTATCTGTGTATCTATCTATCTATCAATAATCTATCTGTCGAAGGTCGGAATATACTTGCATTTTCTTTTGTAATGCGAGGAAATGTTTTAGGCAGGTACTCGTGATAAGTAGATTTAATATAACAATAAAACATGGAGTTTGAAGCCAGGTTATTTCTAAATACCCTACACTTGTGCACAACATATGTCCAACTTTTGAGGCTAGATCAGGTAGGATGTACATTCTTAACCGAACCTTTCACCAGATTTGATTACGGGCATTAACGTATTAACTAGTGCGATGGTTTTCTCGAACTAGATACTTTTGCGGTCTGTTTGCTACTGTCTAAATTATCGATAAGTAACAGTAGTTAACCCAATTACTCCTACACTTTGCTTTACTTGTAATGTTTTCAACAAGCAAGAGAGGCAAAAATTTAAATGTCTGAGTCACTATTAGTAAATAATTATAGTAAAACCGAGTGATTATGATAGCTTAATATTTTTAATCCATACCAGTTCAGTGCCGAAGGCTGGTCTTCGAAATAATCCCTACGATTTTTTTTTCAGTATTCAGGCTCTGTTTCTAGCTCAGTTTAGATTGAAAATCACAAATTCCACATTTACTTTGTGCACCTAAAAGTATTCATAATCCTACAGGTAACTCAAACAGCACGCAATGTTGCATTAATGATGCTGCAATCTTATGTGCCTTTCTGGGAGAGTACACAGAGCGAATGAAGTACCTGATATAGACATTTACATGTTGAATTTGGACCCGATAGGAACCTATATATACCTCATGCAATAGGAAAGTGCAGACACGATCACGTACATCGCGTTTCTAACTTTCCGAGTTCATTTTGAAAATACTGGACTTTCATAATATCTCAAGCAAAACGCAATTACTTGAGTAGAGTAAAAACGAGGTTTTATAAAACTCGGAAAATTAATTCCATAAATTAGGTCAAATTAATTAAAAATTAATTCCATCCATTAATGCCTGCTTTATTCATTACACAGGTACACAAAAAAAAAGTTGTCTGAACTTTTGACCAGACTATGTTGGTCTTATGTCTTTGAGGTCGCTGAATACGAATACGGTTGCTGCTTGGCCCCATCAGGTCAGGAATTTTCTCTAACTTAAAAAAAAATATATAGCCAAAATAGCCCTTTTTGTTCATAAAAAATGTAACCCGACCACATTTTTGCAGGTTTTTCGGGACGCTGGATTTTAGTATAATGTTTATGAATCCCTGTTCCGAGCCTCTCTGCTCCTAATCTCAAATCGTTCAACCTAACCTCAAACCTGCCTCCAGTTAGCCAGAATAAACGATCTTCCAGTTGTAAGGGCAAAATAAGCCCAAAGAAAGTTATCTTATATTTTCTGGGTCACTAAGTGTAGATCTGGGGCTCTTTTCTGGGAAAAGTCCCAGTCCATCCCTGACCTCAAAATATACCCCCCAAATTGCCAAAGTAGTCCGTTTCGTAATTCTAATGTGACCAATGGCGAAATTTTCATTTTTTTCAGGTCACTTTGATTAATCCTATCTTTCCTCGTATCCCTCTGTGTCACAAATCACGGCTAGCCTAATAAAAGTCAAACATAACCTCAAAAGTCATCTTAGTCCGCTAGCCCATCCGATCCGTTAGTTTGAAAAGGAGAAACGGCCTCGATGTTTGGACGCATATGACACTAGTAAGTTCATGACTTCACCAAATCCGAATTGAAGGTTACTTTGCGCTCTTCGAGTAAGGGATTAATCCTAACCTCAAAAAGAAAATTTGGAATAGCCTAAATAGCCCGTTTTTTGCTGAAAATGAATCTTGTGTATGTTTTTCATCCATATTTGGGCTCGAAGAGCTGGAAGATACAATTTTTTACATTCTCAGGGCAGCGCTCACGCCTGACCTATGATAACTGAAATTTTTCTTCGAAAATGCATCCTGTTTGAACGGGTTTTCAACTTCATCGCACGATTCGATCATATGAACGAGGTAATTTTGAGCTACTACTACAAAATCACCAACGCGTCCCAGGAAGTTGAATCCGTATCGTAGAGTACGTCTTTAGTAGATGCCCTAAGTTGTCGGATATAAGAAGCCCCGCATAAACAATGCAACAAACTTGGCAACAAAGAATTGGTTGAAAATTCTCGGGCCATGCTCGGTATATTTGTACGGGTCCGTGTTATACCACAGGATTAATTTTTTTTTGGATTTGCTGAATCGGGAATTCAAAATTCACGATCCAAGTACTGTTTCAACCTGCTGCCCTTGTAAATCAAACGATGACAACTGCCCCGCCCAGAGATATGATTCGCTCTTGAACTTGCCAGGGTAACGAAGCCAGCGGCAACGCGCTGCCTTGCAGGGGGCGTTATGGAATGAGATTGATGCCGTAGTGTGTCCGACGACGAGGTGACATTGTCCTCGTTAGAGTCGGAAAGCCCTCATACTTAGCCCTGGGGAGGTATGAGTGTTATCACCCCCAGGACGGTGGACTCACCAAGTCGGAGCGGGTTCCCTAACGTGCGGGTTTTTCTGTAAATCATTGCTTCTTCAAAACCTTCAACTTTTTCAGTGGAGCATCAGTGCTCTTTTAACTGTAGTTCATAATGCTACGTGTTTGGCAAATTCGACACACCACAAAATCGTCGACCATTTAATGAGTCTGTCAAAGTCATGTACGAAGGATGTTTTGGCATGCAGGTTTTAAACCACAATGGTGTGGAGGAAACCACAAAACCGCGAAGAGTGCTACATATGTTTAATCAATCTTACTGGAATCAATGGCAAAAACAAAAACAAAATAGTTTATGCCAATGTATCGACGGTCACGAAACCCAGCGAGGCTGAGAAGAACATCAGTACAGTAGATTTCAGCAGCGAGAACAGTGATGATGACGATAGCGATGATTTTTTTTTTTTTTTTTTTTTTTTCGTTACGAGGGCTGGTGAAAAATGTTCTTATAACACACCGAGAAGGGTCCGCACTTCTCGGTAGTGTGGGGATGCTGATGTCATCTCTGCAGTGATCTTAATATTTATAAATATACATGAAGATCTTAATTGATCATTACAGTGATGCCATCAACGACCCACTAAAAAACACCACCCTTTACTGCCAACCCATGTCCTCGGACCCGCTTTCGCATTACTTCAAGGACGTGGGGGTAAGGCCATTTCGCCGTGCTTCGGCGCTGTTTTTCTTGTGCCAACTTGGACTTCCTCTAGGCTTCTTCCTGGACCCGCCCAGCCATGATGTACGCATCGTCCTCATAAGAGTGACAATGTCGCACAAGGGGCTCGTCGGCTTTCGACATCATGGCTGGATGAAGCTACTTATTCATGTCTTGTAGGAGACTTCCTCGACGGGGTTGCCTCCCTGAAAGACAAACATTTCATTGACCCCGGCAGATGGTCAGTCCGGGCTTCTCACTATGTGCAGCGCAGAGGAAGCACTGCGAAGTGCTGGTGCACTCCGCAGACTTGTGACCCTCCTTGCTGCACCTCCAGCATCCTGTAGCCCTATCAGGGCCCTTGCAGCTCGCTGCCCTATGACCAAAGCCAAGGCAGCGGTAGCACCGAATGGCCTCCATTTTCCTGCGTAAGCGACAGGACACCCACCCCACCTTGAGGTGTCCCGTGCTTACCAAGCTCACCGCCATTTCTTCGGTCAGTTCCACAAAAGCCTTCAGAGTTCCTCTGAAGGCCCTCTTTTTGAGACTGACCCTGATCTCACCTACTGGCTGCACGCCAAAATGTCTTCTGACGGCAGCCTCGACCTCCTCCGCGTCTGTTGTTGTGTCGAGGTCCAATACCTCGACCTCGGTCCGAGAGACCAGCTCCCTCACCCTGACACCTTCACCCATCACCTTCTTGATGACAGCGGAAAGCTTAGATCTGTCTTCCGCTGCGGGCCCTACTTCTACAAGGACCTCTCCGCTCCTGGTTTCCCTGACATCCTTGATTGTTACGCCAAGGGAATCAAATCTGACCTTTCGCTTGAGGTCCTTGAGAACCTCTGCGTAGCTCGAGCCCTCAGCCGGTTTCATTAAAACCGCTTCAGGTCGAGCTCGTCTCTTTCTCTCCTTCTTCTTAGTAGATTGGGTTGCCTGTGTAGGCATCCCCTTCTCGTCCTTTTTGGGTGTCAAGGTCGTCGGCGCTGTAGCGCCACGTGTTCTCGGCCTTTTCCTTCTCGGCTTGGAAGGACTCTTCTCGACTGGACTCAGAGTGGCCTCCCTCTCTCGCTTCCTAACACGGAAAGTGGGAGCTGCCACGGCTTCTTCCGTCTGAATCCAGCTTTCGTCCGTGTTCTTCGTTGCCTTCTCCTTTCGGGTCATGGCCCTCGTTCTGGCAGTTCGTCCAACATTCTCGATCAAGTCCCTATGAAGCCCTTCGGTCGTCATAGAGTGATCGAGTAGTTCGTCCACGAGTCGCTCCGCTCGTTCCAGCCCGTCCCTAATTGGAAGCCACATGTTCTTCTTAGAGCTGCTGAATTCCGCCATTTCCTTGATGGTGCCACGCAACTCTTCAAAGAGACGATACGTCTCTGAGAGTTTGACATCCATTTCTGCGATGGCCATCTTGTTGACGGACACTTCCACCTCCTCTGTCACGTCCAATGAACCTCCTAACTCCTCGCAGACGCTCATTTCCAAGTATGTTTGCCCCCCCCCCCCCAAAATCCATGGGACCGGCACTGACCACCGGGGCTTGCACCCGATCGGAATCAGTGGGGAGATTGCTACTCCCTTGGGGTATATTGTTTGAAACATACTTACTCATGGCTGGTTTTAATTCGGCGTTCCTTCCCCCAGCTGGTTTTTGTCCTCCCCGGGTAGTTGATTTCCCCGGTACCACCGATATCTGGGAGGCGTTCCCCTATTCGCAACCTGGGGAGGCACCAGATGGAGGACCAGCAAACCCCACACGGGATGATGACGATGATGGAGTAAGCGACGGTCATGATGATGATGTGAACCATGTTTTTGATACTGACAGTGTTGAAAATAGCGACAACAGCAGTGTTGAAAAATGTTGAACAAAGTGGAAAAAAAGATCGTAATGCTGAGAAAATTTCGCAATCAGAATTGAACGATCTCGTGAGGAAACTTCGACTTACTAAAGACGAAGCGGAAGAGCTGGCTTCATTTCTCAAGAAATGAACCCCAGATTCGGACTCAGCGACCCCAAGAACCTATATACAAATTTTATCAGATTTATTTAGCCACTCCAAAAACCCTAGTATACCCCAAAGAAGTCCGGTGGTAAATCTTGTATCAAATTACCTGCAGAAATGTGGTCGAGTTACATTTTTTATGAACAAAAAGGGTTTTTTTGAGGTTAGACAAAAATTCTGACCTCATGGGGCCAAACGGTCACCGGATTCCGATTCAGCGATCCCAAAAACATAAGACCAACATAGTCTGGCCAAAAGTTCAGACAATTTTCTTTTTTTTTTTGTGCGCCTGTGCGTTAAGACAGCAACCGCCCTGGCGGACCGGCCGAACCCAAAGATTACGCTGCAGC
>CAKNWW010348365.1:0-13337 GCA_932074435.1 Andricus kollari | reverse complement strand
AACTGATCAACTTTTGTGGATCCATGATTAATATTTACACAACGTCATCCATATCTGTATCTGTACTTCGTATTCAAAGTATCTTAGTTATAACTAAGGTGTGTAATGCCTGAACGCCACGTGGAGCCATATGGAATGGATGAGCTGAATAATTTCTAATCATATAGTTTGACTAACAGTTTAGTAGTTTTTCATTAATGAATAAAATATCTCGACAAATTGAATGATTCGATTAGACCAAACGCGAAGTAGTACTATGCACTGCCTGAACGCCACGTGGAGCCATATGGAATAGAGGCGCTGAATAATTAGTAATCATATCGTTTTACTGAAAATTTAGTAGTTTTTCATCAATAAATAAAATAAATGTTTCGACTAAACGAATGATTTGACTAGACCAAACACGACGTGGCGCTGTGTGCTGCCTGAGCGCCACGTGGAGCCATATGGAACGGAGGCGCTGAATAATTAGTAATTTTGTATTAACTAATCTTCAGCGGCTCACTTTAGTTTATTTAGATTAAAATAAATTATTGTACTCACCCACAGGAGTGAACATCACTAAGTTGAATAACAGAAGAAAAATCAGTGTCCGCATTCTCTAGAAAACAAACGTCCGCTTATCAAGAATCGTAATCAAAGTTAAACTAATGAATACTCTTCAACTAGTTCAAGATCATCTTACACTATTCGGTGTACCGTTTGTCCTTCTACATTATTTGTCTTTCGAAACTATGTTTCTTCTGCATTGTAATTGCTCAAGGTAATTAAATTCATCACATTATTATGTACAATTTACAGGTACAAAAACAAGTTTTCATGCTATATTAGAAAATTTATTAAAAAGCAAACAGCCTCGTATTATAAAATCGTCGTGCAAACCGAATACAATGCATGAACATTATGATCAATCTCTTTTTGTTATTTATTCATTTTCTTCGAACTAAACGTATTGTATAAATTCTGTTCACCATTTTTAATAATGCATAGTGACCTGGTAACGAAAATAACTGAATCCACTGTTTATCGAAGCAGAGAAAAAGCGCTCTTGAAGTTCTTTTCTCGAGACACTGATTTGGTTTATTGTTCAGATGTTAACGGATTAATAAATGAACTGAAGCTAAATCTCAAAATTATAACAATACTGTTAGGGAAACAATCAGGCTTCGCCAAACATCCCTGCTTCTTGTGCTTGTGGGGCAACAGAGACCGCGAGAACTACTATAAAAAAGAAAACTGGCCAGGAAGAAGTTCTTTTGAACCTGGTTTAAAAAATAAAATGCAAAAGTCTTTGGTAGATCCCACAGAAATTCCACTTCCTCCTCTTCATATAAAACTTGACTTGAGGAAACAGTTTGATAAATCCCTGAACAAAGAAGGTGATTGTTTTAGATACTTAGAAAACAAATTACCTAATATATCTGACGCCAAGTTAAAGGCAGGAGTCTTCGATGGTCCTCAAATTCGAAAGATGTTGAACGATGACAAATTCACTGACAATATGAATGACAGCGAGTAAGCTTATTGGATCAGCTTCAAGGAAGTTATCGAAAAATTGTTAGGCAAAGTCAAATGCGACAACTATAAGAAAATAGTTGAAAACATGATGAAGAAATTCCAAGAACAGGGTTGCCTAATGATCGTAAAACTACACTTTCTCTACTAGCATGTCGATTACTTCCATGAAAATCTTGGTGATTACAATGAAGAACAGGGAGAACGCTTTCATCAGGACATCAAAGAAATGAAGCGGAATTATCAAGTACAACGTTAGTTACAAAAAAAAATTTTCAGATAAATGTTTGCTCGCCTAAATGCTATAGAACGCATAAAACTCAGCAGATTTCGTACGCTAATAGCGTTATTAGCATACCAAGGATTACAATAAAAGGACCAGTTCGTGCAGGTTCAACCCTAACCAGGGTTTGTCACTTTTTTTTTTAAATCATAACTTACCAGACATTCACAGTTTAACTGGATGGCTCATTTGTAGCTGGCAGAGATGAGATCAATATTCTCTCCGAAATATTATTGGCCACGATATGTGTAGAGAATTAGGAGTTGGTGGTTTCTAAAAATCACTAAAGAATTCTCGTATAGTTTGGAAGGAGTCAAATAAATCTGATATAATTAGATCATGAACAGTGGCCTGTTCCAGTCTACCCAGCTGCAGTTCACTATTAATACTGATCAAATTTATTCTTTTTCCCTCAAGAGTGACGGCAGTTTCTTCATCAGGAGGATGTTCAGGTTGCCAGTTCAGCGCTCCAACTTTAGAATGTAGAACGAAACGTGCCACGCAGACAGACGTTTTCTTTTTTTGAGTTGTTGATGAGCCATACCTCTTGCTGTGTTTTCTGTCATCTATTGAATAAAGATATTTTTCTACCATTGATTTTGCTATTCCACGCAAAACTGAAGAAGGTATGTTTGTACAAATATAACTCATCTGGAGGATGACTTTGTGAACTATTTTCACTTAGAGGTCCTTTCCAACTTTAAAATTTTGGAGCATCTTCAAGTACTCTGAAGCTAGATTAGCCCAGTTATATTCGTAATCAAACCAAACGTTTAAGTAAATGTCTGTCAAGGTTTCCATACGAATGTAGTCACATTCTTGAACAGGATTATTTGTGCTGGCAAGAATTTCTAGAACCCCGGCATCTGGAGTAGAAGTCAAATCTTTTTGGTTTCGAATGGAGTTTATCGAGGTATTTGAACGTAATTCTGAAAGATTGATTCCTTGAACTGATGAATAATCCTGGGTCGCCAACGTAAAAACTTTTGATTTTATTAAGAGGAGCAGAAGATCGTACTGCATCGCGAACCGGGGTGGTCACAAAGCTGCGGAGGTTTCCATACGAATCAAAACTGAGCCGATACCTCATTCTTTGAAAGCTAGTCCTAAACTGCGTGACTCCTCGCTGTACTTTGAGTACGACTATATTCGAGAGAAAGTAGGCCTTGTGTCGTTCGGCGAGTGGGAGGTTTGACAAAACTCCCTCTAGGTCTGGAACGGACGCAAGCCGTTCTGACCTTGAAAGTGTTGTGGGCTCAGAGGTGGGGGGCTTCTGCTTTATTTCTTGTCCCTCTATGCTGCAGGTGATTTCGCCGCTGGTCTTCCGGGGGTGGGGGTGATATGATGTGATTTGACGGAAAGCTGACTTCGTTGATCTGTGTGATGAGTTGCTTGTTTGCGGGTGCTGCGTGCTTGTGGTAGATCGTCTTTATTTTCTTGGAGAACACCTTGGCAGGGCGGGTCAGCCTCCTGTGGAAGATCACTTCCAGATTCGTGTTTTCATTATTGGTGTTGGCTTCCTGGGCACTGGTTTGTTCATCCTGACAGAGGCTGCGGATGTTGAGGCCTTTGCACCAGGCTTGTGCAGGGGCACCGTTCAGAGTGTCTTCAGGTCGTTTGTGTAGAGCGGTCCAACCTATTGGAACATCTGGAATCCCTCGCCTTCTAGCTTTCTGTTTATGGCTGTTAGTGTTTCTCGTGACTAGCTGAAACTCCAGAACATCTCTCGAGCGCTGCTGACCTCGGGCTGATCGTGTGTGATATGTTCGCTGGGCTGGTCTGGCTGCGGTAGCGGAGTGGGCGGTTCTGGTCTGGAAGAAGTTACCGTGGTGGGAGCTTGATCTTTTACATTTTAAGTAACGAAAAACCTTTGAAAATTATCTAGAGTCTCTGAAATCTTATGAAAATTTTTAAAATTCCTCAAATTATTGCTAGTAAAATTTTTGAAAGTCCGTTAAATCTGTTGAGATCCCTACAAATCTTTCAAACTCATTCATTTTTTTTATCTCGTTGAAAGTGTGAAAATATTTACAAATCATAGTGTTTGAGTAAAATGTTAAAAACAGAATTATTTGCGGATATCAAAGGATTATAAATAATTACATTTTTTCTTGTTTCAACAGAAACCAAAAGCGATATTCACGCAATGTCGTCACTAAACGAGCTTTCGACTACAAGGTGAGAAAAATAACTTGAGGAAAGTCAAAAGAAAATATGTAGGACACTGGCCCCAATAATTTAAAAACTTTACTTTTTAAAGGCAAATCTGGGCTCTATTTAGGCATGATGGAAAGAAATTCTGCCAATAGGGAAAAGAAGTATCCTCCCTCGGTATCACTGTAGTCTCTGTATAGTGTGCAGACAGGCCATTTATCTTTATTGTAACTCTGTCATAGTGCTCAGGGTTCCATCTATCTCCATCAGGAATACGACGATTCGGTTTAGGAACCATTAATGGACACATGCGACGATCACTCGATACGAGTATTCCAAGAATGTTCTCTTTATTCTGATCAGTTACTACTTCGTAGACTTTGTCCGTGTTTAGATTCATAACACGATCTTTATCCAAAAAACTTTCGTAACGTGAAACACCATGAATTTCAATGATAGGAGTAGATGCTAACACAGGACGAACTGAAACCTGTTTCCTGCTATTAAGTCTTCCCCACATCATTTCTGCGAAAAGAAATTGAAAAGGTTAGTTATGACCATCGTAATACTTCTAAAACAAGAAAAATTGATTGATTTCAACCAAAATCAGAATACACTGGAACTTGGATTTACCACCGTTTTTGGGGGATTGCTTCAGTCGTCTTCAGTGGTAAATCCAGACTACAGTGGTAAATCCTTTCCGCCACCCTGTTGGTGTTCCACACTTGCTTGGCCACCCTCTCTCGACCCAGAGAGGCTCCACTCTCAGCTCGAAATCACCGCGGGAACAATTCTCGGAAGTAGTGAATCCGGACTCATTCAATCCAAGTTCCAATGTGATTGAATTTTCAATTTAAAAAAGTCAATTTTCTACCCTGAATCAATGAGTATTTCGACCAATTGAATGATTCGAGTATACCAAACGCGACGTGGCGCTGTGCCACGTGGAGCGTGGTGAGAGGAGAAGCGCAAAGGAAAACATTAAGTACTAGAGCGGGAAAGAGGGCATGTTATTTTGAGACAAAGCTGTGGGAGGGAAAGGGAGGGGAGCTAGCGAGAAAGTGTTTGATGGAGATAGAAGAAAGGAAAGGGTCGGCGAAAGAATTAACCAGATGGGAAGAAGAATGGAGGGAGTCCTTAAAGGATAGGGATATTAAAGACAGGACTGGTGTAAACTATGAAGAAGTGGAATACAGAGAGAGGGAAAGACAATTAATACAAAGATGGGGGCGATTGAAATATGAAAATATAATTATTGGTATAAGGCGATAAAAAAGGAAGTGACACCAAAGAAGTTAGAAAAGGGATGGGGAGAGAAAGGATGGACCAGAATAGCAAGGCTTAGATTGGGAAACGAGGTAAGGGCAGGTATGTATTGGGAAAAGAACGAGAACAGGAAGTGCAAAATCAATGGCATGTATGGAAAGGATGTAGGAAAGGAATGGAAGATAAAGGAAGTTGGTAAGAGAATGTGGTAAAGATTCTAGGTGAGGATGGTTTGGGGAAGAGTGGATGTTGGAGATAGAGGGTTCTAGGGGAGCGGATTGGAAGAAATGGAAGTCATTTAAACCCTCAGGGGACACATTATGAATAAAGAATTCAAGGACTTTGCAATGCAAGCACCGCGGCATACGATGCATGCATCTATTTCCGCTTTACTGACAGTCAAGGCAATCATCATTGTGCAGCACTTTTGTTAAAAAAGTTGCAATAATCGACAATCGACTCTCTAGAAATTCCCTTTAATAAAACCTTCTTTTGGTCCAATGCAATGATCACATTAGGCCATGTCCTCAGATCGAATCGCTTCACATGCTGGCAAGAAATAAAGCAAATGAGGCAGAATTTCTGGTCCAGATGGTATAAGGAGTACCTAAACAAACTGCAATCCCGCAACAAGTGGAAGGGATCATCAAATAAAGAAAAAATCAAAGTAGGAACTTTGGTTACTCTAGCAGAAGACAATATTCCACGCATGTGCTGGAAAACGGTTCGCATCACCGAGGTCTTTCCTGGAAGGGATGAAATGATTCAAGTAGCATCCGTCAGCATCAGAACAGGCGAATACAAGCGCTGCGTTAAAAAGTTACATCCATTTCCAATTTATGACATGTTGTAAATTCATCCAAAATAGTATTTTTGATGTGGCGAAGGCAGCTGATTTCAACAATGAGGAGATTACGCCGATTCCTAGCAGGGAAATCGAAATTAAGTTAAGATCTTCGACGAGATTCAGTGTTCTGTCGAATGTCTCGGAAATGCGTTTGGGGAAGGTTTAAACTATGTAACTCGTAATCATTTACCAATTTTTGAGGTGGAAATAAAGTTTTATTTTAAAAGTTGTACACGCAAAAAGCTGGTCAATCATTTCAATATGTAAGAGATCCTGATTTTACACAAATATGGGATCAGGTGTTTTCGGTGACTCAGAATGTGGAAGAGTATTGTGTCCACGACAGTTTCCGTATTTTTTTGGTGACTCAAGAATGGAAAATTATGAACATACCCAATTTTTTTATTCCAAAAATGGAGTTGAATGAGAACCGTGGAACTTAGCAGTAACTTCCCGTCTTGCATCGATTTTATGGAAAAACTTCTTATACAGAGATTCCTTTTGCGATATTACTTCAGTCACGCTGGCACGCACGCCATGTATCTGCACTTTAACTCTTTCATAGTAAATAGGGTTCCATTTATCATCTTCGGGAATACGATGATTCCCTTTAGGAACCACTAATGGACACAAATGAAAATCTTCAAGCAGGAGTATTCCGATCAGGTACTGGTGATTCTTATCCGTTACTGCTCGGAGAACTACGTTTGCTGATATAGGGTGAATACGGCCTTGACCAAAATAATTTTCGTAATGTGAAACAACATAAACTTGAATGGAAGGTTTACCAACTGCAACCACTTTATTCTTAGATAATGGCCACATCGATTCTGCAAAAAGGAAGTATGGTTTGGAAATTCCTTATTGTATTAGCTATTAAATAATAAAAATAAATGCTTCTCAACACAGATGGAATTTCCCCTCAAAATTTAGGTTAAAAGAAATTATATTTTCAACAAATATTTACTGACCGAATAGTTAAATTTGCAACCAAAGAGATGAATCTGCAACTAAAATCATGAAAGTTTAACCAAAAAAGAGAATTTTTAACAAAGGAGTACACCTTTTTTACAGCGTTAAGTAAAAGCTACTAATTTTTTAGTGTAACTTCATGATTACTTATTATTCAGTTCCTTCATTCCATATGGCAACACGTGGCGCTTAGATAGTGCAGAGCGCCACGTCGCGCTTGCTCTTATCGAATTATTCGATTAGTCGAAATATTTGTTGATTCAACAAATTCTAGATAATATTATAATTACCAACAGGTTCAGTGAAATTCACTAAGGTATAAAACAGAAACAAAATCAACATCCACATTTTTCTGACAAAAAAGAAGCCCGCTTATCAAGAATGATAAGAATTTACCTAATGAATATTCTTAAAAATTTTCCAGTGTATCTGACTAGAAGCTTACTCATTTGTCCTTATAAATTATTTGTCTTTCATAAGTCTGTTTCTGCGGCACTGCAATCCTAAAAGTTCTTCAAACTAATGAAATTGAGTCGTATCGAAAACGGTGATCCTTGAGGGTGGTCCTCGCGTTATCAATACAGCGCGTCGAAGGATTTATTATACACATGACTTTCCTTTTCTGTAATCTAATAATCCTTCAAGAATCTTATTCATTCGAACCAAAAAGTCCACAAAGAAGCCCCTATTTCCCTTGATTGCAATATTAGCTTTTGAATAAAAATCTATTACCAATCTAATGAATTCTTACCCAAAACATTTCGAGATTAATTCGTTCCATAGGACATTATCACTAACTGATGAAAAGGTTGCTTTAAACCTGCTGAAACCTGCCTGCCACTCTGGGAGGAGTTGCATGTCTTCAGCCCAATATTGGGACCTTTTCTTCAATAATTATTTTATTGAATAAGGAGTTTAGGTAGAAGATCAGATTGCCAGGCAAAAAAATAACACTTTTTTCAAAGCTTTCTACCATCAGTTGTCCCCTTTTGTATAGACCAGGAGCCACACTTGTTCTTACGTTATACAAATTTAAATTTTTACAGAGAGTTTCCTCCTCTAATTGATTAATTTCTCCAATTTGACTGTTAAAATCCTCTTTCACAATTATCAAGTATTCCGTGTATTTGAATGACAGGTCAAAGATTAATTGTTGTTGATGATTGGTATTTGCATTGGTTATTGGTTGTTGATGATGTTTAGATCCCCCTTTGCTCTTCCCTTTGAGGATTATCTTTTAGCTGCACTGTGGAGAACTTGACAGTGGATGTTACGTTGAGGATACGTGATTTGAGGTGAAGTAGTAAGCTATATCTCACGCACCCATATGATGTCATCTTTAGGCATTTCCTTTAAAAACGCTTTGATTGAATATCCTTTTTGAATATGCTTGATATTTTATTCAAATCTGTACTGGAAGAATCTGATTTTGGACGGCGTCCTCTTTTGCCTGTCCTGGTAGCAGTAGAGCTTGAAAAAGAAGTTGAGATTTCCCCATCGGACTGATAAGCATCCTCACTCTTCTCTGCCACAATCTTCACGGTTAAGTATACATCGAAATACTAATTATGAATAGTCAGGTTCCTTTAATCGTTGATGATTTCCGAAGACTCCCCAGCTTTTGTTGGCAATATCGAAGCTTCTCGCGCACTTCTCTTTGTTCAAGAGTAAAATTATTTGCGAAAGATACCTTTCAAAGAGCGCAGATTTTTAGTATTCGTAAATATCTCATATTTAAATCTCGAGTTCGTAAATGTAACTAGAAGAGGTCTTGTTCCCTCTTTTTTCCAATTCTAATTATCTTTTTAAAATAATCAATAGCTATAATAGTTTTAGCTTCCTTAAATATCTTGATAAATAAATCAAGAAACTTCTCGTTGTAAGTCTTGGCTTTGTTCTTCTCATCCAAAAGATGACATCTGCTTCTTAAGATTTACAGTTCGTCCAAGATCTTTTGGTCCAAGCTCTCTAACACTTAATATCTTCAGTCATTTGCTAAGCATTTGCTCCTGTGGATTATACATTCTCTTGGACTGATGTCAACAGAGATTTCAGCACTTCCATTTCTTCCATTTCCTCGGTCTGCTATTTTAACCCAAAAAAACGACAGGACGTGGGAATACTGGAAATGGAAAGGCATCAGTGTATATTTTAACAAGCCTTGTCCAGTCAGTAATGATGCAGCAAAAATTAGTGGTGGTGCGTGGCAAATCTGAACATTGTTAGGATTATTGCCCCTTTTCATTGAGGATAAAGTTCAAGATATCGAAAATAAAGTATCAAGTTGTCATCAGTGCTTTCAAAATCATGATATATGATTTGCAATTTAGGTATTTCCCTCGAAGAACAGACTCATCTCGCTCCAGTAACTGACTTCTCTACTTTTGGAACAAGTGTGTGGTCCAAAGTTCCAGCACGATTAAAAGAAGCTTGTGCTTAAGAGACCATAGCTGAAGATAGGGATAGGCTCACCCTAGTCAAATTAATTAAAGGTACATCGACGAGATTGGCACAAATGATCTGCAATAAGTTTCCGAATACTTTTATGTATACTATTGCGAGACAAAGATGTGGAAGCGGCAATGAATCCTCAAGAGATCAAATTTACAATAGAATTAATTATATCAAATAAAATAAGAATAAGAGGCGCAACATTCGGCGATCTGAAGACAGCGATGAGGACACTGAACGAGTGGAAAAAATTAAACAACTGATTCTCTCGCTTCGATGGAAGAGCTTCAAAATAAATTATTTGTCCTACTCAATACCAAAGACCGTGATGAGAATGAAGTTTCGTCTCTGATGGCCAAAAGTTATCCTGATCAAAGAACGGCCATAATAGATTTAGAATGGGATTCGCAACAAGTTTTCCTAAAATGGTCATGACTCACAAAGACTCTCTGTTTAAAGTGATCGATGCAAGTCTCTTTCAAGTAATTATGTGGTATATTATGTGAGAAAATTAAGATAGAAGATTATTTATTTTTCCTTTAAACGTTCATACAGGATATTTGTTTATGCATTGACAAGCTTCACTTAGTTTTCGAAAATCTGGGCTCTATGTATGCATGATGGATAGAAAGACTGCCAATATGGAAAAGAGGCATCCCCTCTCGGTATCACTGTACTCTGCGTATGGTTGGCAACGAGGTTATTTATCCTCACTGTAACTCTGTTATAGTGATCAGGGTTTTCTGAATCTGCAGCGAGAATACGACGATTCGGTTTAGGGAGCATGAATGGACACATGCGAGGATCATTCTCTTCGAGTATTCCAAGGATGTTCTCTTCGTTCTCATCTGTTACTACATCGTACACTTGTCCCGGATTCAGATTCAAAACTCGGCCTAAATGTATAATACTTTCGTAATGTAAAACACCATGAAGTGCAATGATAGGAGTAGGTACGTGTAGAGGAGCAACTGTAGACAGTTTCCTCCTGAATCTTTTCCACATCATTTCTGCAAAAAGAAAATAAAAGTCAGGAATTATGCATTGTATTAATTTATTAAATCGTTCTGATTATTAACTTCGAATCACTTTAAATCTAACTGATCAACTTTTGTGGATCCATGATTAATATTTACACAACGTCATCCATATCTGTATCTGTACTTCGTATTCAAAGTATCTTAGTTATAACTAAGGTGTGTAATGCCTGAACGCCACGTGGAGCCATATGGAATGGATGAGCTGAATAATTTCTAATCATATAGTTTGACTAACAGTTTAGTAGTTTTTCATTAATGAATAAAATATCTCGACAAATTGAATGATTCGATTAGACCAAACGCGAAGTAGTACTATGCACTGCCTGAACGCCACGTGGAGCCATATGGAATAGAGGCGCTGAATAATTAGTAATCATATCGTTTTACTGAAAATTTAGTAGTTTTTCATCAATAAATAAAATAAATGTTTCGACTAAACGAATGATTTGACTAGACCAAACACGACGTGGCGCTGTGTGCTGCCTGAGCGCCACGTGGAGCCATATGGAACGGAGGCGCTGAATAATTAGTAATTTTGTATTAACTAATCTTCAGCGGCTCACTTTAGTTTATTTAGATTAAAATAAATTATTGTACTCACCCACAGGAGTGAACATCACTAAGTTGAATAACAGAAGAAAAATCAGTGTCCGCATTCTCTAGAAAACAAACGTCCGCTTATCAAGAATCGTAATCAAAGTTAAACTAATGAATACTCTTCAACTAGTTCAAGATCATCTTACACTATTCGGTGTACCGTTTGTCCTTCTACATTATTTGTCTTTCGAAACTATGTTTCTTCTGCATTGTAATTGCTCAAGGTAATTAAATTCATCACATTATTATGTACAATTTACAGGTACAAAAACAAGTTTTCATGCTATATTAGAAAATTTATTAAAAAGCAAACAGCCTCGTATTATAAAATCGTCGTGCAAACCGAATACAATGCATGAACATTATGATCAATCTCTTTTTGTTATTTATTCATTTTCTTCGAACTAAACGTATTGTATAAATTCTGTTCACCATTTTTAATAATGCATAGTGACCTGGTAACGAAAATAACTGAATCCACTGTTTATCGAAGCAGAGAAAAAGCGCTCTTGAAGTTCTTTTCTCGAGACACTGATTTGGTTTATTGTTCAGATGTTAACGGATTAATAAATGAACTGAAGCTAAATCTCAAAATTATAACAATACTGTTAGGGAAACAATCAGGCTTCGCCAAACATCCCTGCTTCTTGTGCTTGTGGGGCAACAGAGACCGCGAGAACTACTATAAAAAAGAAAACTGGCCAGGAAGAAGTTCTTTTGAACCTGGTTTAAAAAATAAAATGCAAAAGTCTTTGGTAGATCCCACAGAAATTCCACTTCCTCCTCTTCATATAAAACTTGACTTGAGGAAACAGTTTGATAAATCCCTGAACAAAGAAGGTGATTGTTTTAGATACTTAGAAAACAAATTACCTAATATATCTGACGCCAAGTTAAAGGCAGGAGTCTTCGATGGTCCTCAAATTCGAAAGATGTTGAACGATGACAAATTCACTGACAATATGAATGACAGCGAGTAAGCTTATTGGATCAGCTTCAAGGAAGTTATCGAAAAATTGTTAGGCAAAGTCAAATGCGACAACTATAAGAAAATAGTTGAAAACATGATGAAGAAATTCCAAGAACAGGGTTGCCTAATGATCGTAAAACTACACTTTCTCTACTAGCATGTCGATTACTTCCATGAAAATCTTGGTGATTACAATGAAGAACAGGGAGAACGCTTTCATCAGGACATCAAAGAAATGAAGCGGAATTATCAAGTACAACGTTAGTTACAAAAAAAAATTTTCAGATAAATGTTTGCTCGCCTAAATGCTATAGAACGCATAAAACTCAGCAGATTTCGTACGCTAATAGCGTTATTAGCATACCAAGGATTACAATAAAAGGACCAGTTCGTGCAGGTTCAACCCTAACCAGGGTTTGTCACTTTTTTTTTTAAATCATAACTTACCAGACATTCACAGTTTAACTGGATGGCTCATTTGTAGCTGGCAGAGATGAGATCAATATTCTCTCCGAAATATTATTGGCCACGATATGTGTAGAGAATTAGGAGTTGGTGGTTTCTAAAAATCACTAAAGAATTCTCGTATAGTTTGGAAGGAGTCAAATAAATCTGATATAATTAGATCATGAACAGTGGCCTGTTCCAGTCTACCCAGCTGCAGTTCACTATTAATACTGATCAAATTTATTCTTTTTCCCTCAAGAGTGACGGCAGTTTCTTCATCAGGAGGATGTTCAGGTTGCCAGTTCAGCGCTCCAACTTTAGAATGTAGAACGAAACGTGCCACGCAGACAGACGTTTTCTTTTTTTGAGTTGTTGATGAGCCATACCTCTTGCTGTGTTTTCTGTCATCTATTGAATAAAGATATTTTTCTACCATTGATTTTGCTATTCCACGCAAAACTGAAGAAGGTATGTTTGTACAAATATAACTCATCTGGAGGATGACTTTGTGAACTATTTTCACTTAGAGGTCCTTTCCAACTTTAAAATTTTGGAGCATCTTCAAGTACTCTGAAGCTAGATTAGCCCAGTTATATTCGTAATCAAACCAAACGTTTAAGTAAATGTCTGTCAAGGTTTCCATACGAATGTAGTCACATTCTTGAACAGGATTATTTGTGCTGGCAAGAATTTCTAGAACCCCGGCATCTGGAGTAGAAGTCAAATCTTTTTGGTTTCGAATGGAGTTTATCGAGGTATTTGAACGTAATTCTGAAAGATTGATTCCTTGAACTG
>CAKNWW010348358.1:0-27092 GCA_932074435.1 Andricus kollari | reverse complement strand
GGGGGGAAGGGGTTTAAAATTGTCCTTAAAAGCGTTACTTTTTTTTAAAAAAGGTCCTTAATGAGAAAATGTTTGATTCATCGAATCATGTGATGAAAATATATAAAAATATTGATAAATAACAAAATGTTTTCCTGAATATGTAGAAAATGGATTTTCTCAATAAGTTAACTTAGAACATTTTTATTTTTTAGCAGATTCTTGTACAATATGTACTACCTATGTATTATTTTCTAATTCTGATACAGGTTCTTGGGAGCTGGGATGGGCTGGAAAGAAGCAATTTTCATAACACTAATATTTTTCCACTTTGTCACCATTTTCGAACGTTTTTAAGGGATTCAGTTCTTTCAAGATATTCAGCTCCTACTGTCCTTTTCCGGACGCTAAATTTAACGTTTTGAGTTACTGACATTCCTTTTTTAGTTATTTTTTAGTTTTCTCGAAAAGTGCCCAGACGGTTTTAGAATTTTTACATTCTCAATAGAGAATGTATTAGATTTGTGTAAAATTTGACCCCCCCCCCCTTCCCCTTTTTTTTCAAATGTCCACGTTTTGAGACCCCCTGAACCCAAAAAACCAGTTTTTACAAAATGACTGTCTGTCTGTTAGTCTGTATATTTTTAGTTTCTGAGCACGATAACTTTCAAAAGAATAAACGTATTGCATTGACCTTTGGTATACTTCTTTTGTCTCCTAAACTATTGTTCAAGTTCGTTAGCCAGCCCTTTTGAATAAAAATTCAAAAATTGAGCACATTTTTAACATTTCTGAGACCACCTTTTCAAGATTTAAAAATTCTATGTACGGTTATTAGTAGTACTCAAAAATACGAACAATTTAGCCTTATGACTTTTTCGGATGAAAAAAATTACCGGCGTTATACGCATTTTGCGATCAAACTAGGCAAGGTATGAAAAATGATGAAGAAAGAAAAATTATGCATATAAAAAAGATCTATAAATTTGTGATTGATTACTTTTTGATAGGATGTGTAGTTTTTGTTTTACTTCTTAAAAATAGCATTAAAAATAGAAAAATTAAATCTTTGTAAAAATGACACAAGCGATAAAAAAAATGAATAGACAAAAGTTGCTCACACAAAAAGAAACTATAAAAATTTGGCATAAATAATTTTTTTTAAATTAAATTTTGGGAAAAAACATATGCTAGGATGCTTATGTTTGGTTTAAATCGTAAAAAAGAACATTAAAAATAAAGAAATCAAATGTATGGAAAAATGACACAAGATGCAATGAAATGCTTAATAACAAATTTTTGTTTATAGGATGCGCACTTTTTTAAATTATAAAAACAAGACAATGCAAATACATTTGTTTCAATACCAATGAATATTATGAATTGTAATAATATTAATTTATTGAAATGATACATTGCTCAGGGTAGCTGAGAGTAAAAGATAATGCAAAATAAGAAACAAATATTACATTAATCATGATTAATACAACTTGTACTTTATTTTGCAATATATGAATAAGCAATTCCAGGCCGTGATATATGAATAAATGTAATATACATGTGATATTATATAAAAGTGTTGAACATAATGTCGAAAAGTTCGCATTTTGGACAAAATCGAATGCGAAGCACAGACACATGATGAGAATGTTTTCGTTAAAGCCGAAGAAGCTTTAACGAAAGAGAATGTACGATCACCAAATTACAGTCGTCGATGCTTTGACCTTTAAATTTCAAAGGTCTGTGCACACATGTGGGGAAAGTACAGAGACCGAGCGAGCAGCGTGAGGTAAATACATTATCGAGCGCGAGATAAATATATTATCGAGCGCGAAGCGCGAGAACCAACAGTCGCGCGCCCTAGGCGCGCTCAAACATGCGAGCGTCGCGCACGCAGCGTGCGATGAGAATTTGTCCGTTCAGCAGGCAGATTTGTAGGATTAAAATGATCGTGAGATATCGTAGAAGTGTTAACAGAAAACAACTAGAAGGTACAAGCACTTTTGGGTTTAAATTAGTCAAGATCCACCGTGTACCGTTTTTCAAATTTTTTTCCTCGGATCATTCGAAAGATGAAAAATTCCCTCATTAAAAAAAAACTAATATGCATGATAGCTATTTCACAATATTCCATTTTGAGAATACATTTTTTGACAATTATAAAATTCACTTAAATAACTTATAAGTTCTAATTTTGTTGTTCGGTAAACGATAAAATACTTATTTAAACTCTACGTGATTAAAAATAGAAACATTTAATACTATATTTTTACTAATACTATTTCCTTGCAGGTCTTCTACCCAGGAAAATTGAAATTCAAACCCAGCCTGAAGATTCGCAACAAATAGAAAGTACGAAAAACTGGACTGATCAAAGTGAAATAGAAAATAGTGAAAACTCGACAGAGAACTGTTCAGCTCGATCAATCCGCAACTTTCCCGATGATCTATTCAACAGACATGACCGACAAAAAGGAGCTGTCATTTTCCATATTTTCTTCGGATTTTACTGCTTTGTGATGACAGCTTACGTTTGCAATGATTATTTACTACCTGCACTTGATTGCATTTGTGCAGATCTCAATATCAGTGCAGATGTAGCAGGAGCAACATTTTTAGCAACAGCCAGTTGTTTTCCTGAATTATTCGTCAATGTAGTTGGTACCTTCCTTACGGAATCTGATCTTGGCGTAGGCACAGTTGTTGGAAGTGCTGTTTTCAACACCTTTGTCACGCCGGCTTGTGGAGCTTTATCAGCAGCTGAGGTAACCTTGTCTCATTTCTTTGATATTCTTCATACACACACAGACATGCATTTTAAGCCAGATACTTATTATTGACTACATCACGTAAGTCATAATTAGAAATGTCAGTTAGTCGCCTTTAATTCGTAATTTCAAAAATAAATTTGATCTAAAGTTGATCTTCTAGATTTAGATTTATTTCTCATATATGTACATCCTTTTTAGACATTAACATATAATAGAAACCCGGCTACAAAAGAAACTTAAAAGATAGTATTATTCTTAAACCTTACTTAACTACTGCTACCTGCACTCAGAACAAAAAATTTCTTGAACAAAAAGAACTGTTTACTTGGCTATAAATGAAAATTTGGTGTAATCAAACAAATTTGGTTTGATTTAACCAAATATTTGATTGACCTAACAATTTTTATTATTGAATCAAGCAAATACTCCATCTACCAAAAGATTTTGTTAAAACAACCATAAAATTTTGTTTGGTCAACCAAATATTTCGTTGTGCATATAATAACCATATTCTATGGTTGAACCAACAAAATTTGTCCTGATTCAACCAAATCTTTCTCTGAGCGTGATCACCATTTTCTTCCTGGCTTTCAATTCGAATTCTCTTGCATATCTATAAAGACCAGGGATCGGTTTTTCCGCTCAAAGTTTGAAATAAGTACATTGATCTGTTATTTTGCTTCAAAAAATTGTTCATTAATATTGTTACACCTTGAATCAAGCTCACTTTTGTCCAAAAATCCTGTTTACAAAAACAAAATTTTTTATCTGCGTTTGTTACGGGTGATATGTAGCAGCTATTAATAACTCAAATTAAAAAATTGGGTCTCTTTTAATTGATAAATTTATAAATTTCTGTCTAAGTTCTTATATTCTCATTTCCTAAAGTGCCATCTAAATGACTTTTTAATTTTAGAGGCTTAAAATATTTCCTAACACAAACGCAGAGGAATTGTGAGTCATAGAAATTGCTTCTAAACTTCGGTCAAGCACATTTCAAATACCCAGATAGCACTAAAGTTTCCCTGAAGAATATTATTATAATCATATAAAGGATATAATATTAATTTTATATTATATTATATTTCCCAGGAATATTCCAATGGAAGGTGCGGAAAAAGTTCCCAGAGAAGGTTCGGGGAATGTTCGTGAGAATTTTTCGCATTATAATAATTTAATTATTATAACGCGAAAAATTCTCACAAACATTCTCCGAACCTTCCGCGGGAACCTTCCTTGATACGCGGACATTCACCTACTTCCGGGAAACTTCCTGGAACATTTTTCGGAATTCTCCGAACCTTCCATTGAAATGATCCAGGAATTTTCAAACTTTTTTATCTGTCATTGAAGATCAAATTTAAATTGACGGCTTTCTATCAAATCTCGAAATCTACAGGAGAAATGTTATAAAGAAAAGTTCGCACATAATACAATAATGTACAAAGTACAATCTTACATTTAATCACATATGATATCTCTCTCGATTATTATTTTTAATTGGTCATTTTTTTTGCTTCGATTACACGTCAATTGAACCGGGTAATCAGAAAACCGCCTGAGTATACTTCTTAGCGAAAATTATTTTTCTTCGGAAAAACGTCTTTTATACTTATTTACACATATTTAAGTAAAAAATTAAGTTTTGACTATATTTTACTTAAAAATGAATTATTTCTTATTGCTTTTTAATGGTAAAATATGTAATTAAACACTTTGATTTTATGTTATTTTCTCAATTTATTGCACTTACAACAAATGAAGTAGAGTTAGTGCCATATATGTTTTGCAACAATAATTACATCAATCGTTTGTAAAATTGTTTTTCTGGAAACGTATTTTGTCCCTGCTGTAAAATTTCTTAGCTCATTTTTTACTTCTTTTATCATGATTGCGATTAATTTTCCCGATGGACATCGCTCCGACAATCTTTTTAAAATGTGCATTTCATTCATCACATTCACAGCAAGAATTATCTTACAGGACATGAATTTGAATTTCTCCAGGATATCCTGGGTTATAAATAAGATATCTGAATTATCATAAAATAGGACATCTTTAACAAGAGGTTATCCTATTTATGTCTTAGGATATCCTTATAAAAGGAGGAAATTACAATATCCTCTGGTTATCCATACGTTAGCATAGGATATTTTTAGGACTCCTTTGAGATGGTCCACGAGGGAATTCTACCATTTTTTTTGTTACCGGGATATCTCACGCGGGATGTTTCAAAAATATTCCATGCTATTCTATGGATATTCTACAGAAAACGAAATTTTGAACTCTAAATATCCCGTATTATGTATCTCTGGGATATTCCTGGATATCCTGAGCCGTAAATAAGATATCCTAAAATATCATTTTGCTGCCATGGTAAAGGTACGAAAGTTATCTTTTTATCAAATCCAAAAAGAAATGCAAAATGTACTACATTTTTTAATGTAAATAAAGCTCAGGACATTGCGAGATAACCCATTTATGTCCCAAAATATGCTGTGGATATCCTACCGATATTTTCTGGATATTTTCGGGATACAAGACGGAAATTTCTATATCCCTGGAATATTCATAAGGTATAGGATGTTTTTCTGATGTTGGGCATTTGAATATCTAATTACCGACAAAAAATTCCCACAGGATATCGTATGGATATCCCATGGATATAGAAAATTCGACCTTATAGGGATATTCCGCAAAATCCCGTTGCTGTACGATATCCTGCAAACTATTTTTGGACGTCCCATCGTCTTTTCGAGATATAATTTTGTTTCGAAACCACTTAAAAATGTATATGTCTCTTAATTTAATTCTGTTATATGTTTTTAGGCGATTCACCTAAAATGGGGAATATTGTCGCGAGACTGTATTATTTACATAATCTCAGTCAGTTCCTTGGTTGTAATTATGTGGGACGGCGTTGTAACCTGGTATGAAGCTACAGTACTTTTGATGCTATTTGCCGGTTATTTCAGTATCTTATTCTTCAGCAGAAGAATCACACGCTTATTCTCACGCATGTCAAATAAGAGGAAACTCTCAGAAGAAAAAAGTAAGTTCATCAAAAAATGTATATTTTTTATATCAATATGATTAAACTCCTTTTCTCACTAATGTACTCTACTACAAAATTTTATTAGAATAATCAAATTGAAATAAAAATTCTAGATAACGTGTAGCAAGTAGCCTAGGATTTTTCTATTTTCTGTAACAGAAAGCACTTACCGTCCACTCAATACAATGTTAAGGACTTGATGTATATCTCCAATTTTTAAATTAGGTGTTCTTTCTTATACACTAATTACTTTATTATTTTTGTCAGGCGAAGACAAAAAGAAGCATGATACCATGCCACATGGAACGTATAAACCATTTTTCCATGGAGAATTGGTGATTGAATACAGAAATAGTTTGGTGAAGGTTGCCAATTTGAAAGCTGCTGTTAATGGAGAAGTACCCCCTAGTTTCAAAGAAGCTTTGGAGATATATGTTGAACCTGGTATGTTTTATCACCAACAAAATATCTTCAGTAAAAAAGATTTCTACATGCGGTGTTCTTAGAATAGAAATTACTCCTAAGTTTATTATTAAATATGGATAACATCTCTCTAAAAAATGATGTTACAGAAACTATTTTCATATGGCCAAGGGGTGGACCGTTGACGATATTCTGGTTCATAATTATGTGGCCAATACGAATTTGTTTATTCATTACAATTCCTGATACTAGATACAAAAGATTTCGTAACTGGTATCCAGCGACATTCTTAATGTGTGTCATATGGATAGCCATATCATCATACTTAGTTTCCTGGATGACTACTGTCGTGGGGGACACTCTGGGAATCCCCGATTCTGTCATGGGAATCACATTTTTATCTGCTGGAGGAAACATGCCAGAGATGGTTTCTATCGTCATCCTTTCTAGGCGAAGTATGTGCCTTTATAATAAACACTTATGTGAAGCTTCGATTCGTTATAATCGGTTGATAACCACATTGCTCTGATATCCCAGGCAATTAATGAGTGATCGATTTTTAAAATATGAAAATATTTGTATTCTCTATACCTGAATCAGATTTAAGAGTCTACACCTCGGTCTAGACAACCTTATTTCTCCTTCTTTCTCTTAGTAGTTACTATCCTTTTTTGATTTTTAATTGAGGGATTTTTATTAAAGTTTCAAATGCTCTTTGAACATGATAAAAAGTACCACAGATCTAAAGCTTCAAACTGTGAATTAATAGAAATTATAACATAAATATAATGGTTTGAGTTTGCAAAGTTCTTGAAATTGAAGTCCTTATTTTATTTTATTAATTTTTCATTTTGCTTTTCAGATCATGGTGACATGGCAATGAGCAACACGTTGGGTGCAAATACTTTGGACATTCTTCTCTGTCTGGGACTTCCCTGGACGATAAAAGTGGTTTTAAGTGGAAAAAATGTGCAAATTGTGTCTGGTGCCATCGCGTACAGCGTTTTTGCAATAATAATTTGTGTGATAGGATTTTATGCGGTGACAGCTTTTTACGGGTTCAAATTAAACAAGCAAGTAGGAGTTACATGTCTCTGCATGTATTCAATGTTCCTGGTCGTTGCTATCCTCTTGGAATTGAATACCTTCTTCTTTGTCAACTTGCCAACGTGTGAAGTGTGATTATTCCTTTCACTCTTTAATTTCTTGAATTGAAGCACGTGAGAAGAAGAAAAAGAGGAAAATATGAAGAAAAAGATTCTTTCTCCATGTCTGAAAGGTCTATAGAGAACTAGTAAGTGCAAAATAAACATTTAAAAAAAGTGACACAAGAGGATTAATCCGAGATGGCAAGAAAGTGATTCTTACTCTGAGAACAATATTAAACTTTGACTTTATAAAGATGAATCACAAAAGTGTGGCGTATTCATGATTATATCACGTAAGTGAAGAAAACTTCCTTTCTTCAATGAAGAACAATTGACAATGGACATTTAATGTATAAGTAGTAATTTTTATTTAATAAGGAACTTTGTATCGAAAAAGGATATTATAGTTGTTTTAATTTATATTATTTATATACAAAGAACTGACGTCTTTGACTTGCGGCGAGTTTTCTTCTTTCAATTTTTATCAAACTTTTAAAAAATTCGATAAAAATTTGCAAACATTAGATCTTCAAATTAAAAGCTTAAAAAGTATGATTTGACTCCAAAGAGGAAAAAATTAAGGAAAAGATATCGTTCGCATAGAATCTCTCTTAAATATTCTACTTTTTGTATTTAAAACTCACATACCGCGACTTCTCCGGAAAATTGTTTCATAATTCCAGAAGTATTATATCGCATCAAATTTATCTAAAATACAATATTTTTCAAGTATAAACATTGTTAGTCATTTTTTAAATATTTTTAAACAGTTGTTATAAAAAGTACCTATTATTTATTTGTATACAAAGTACACGGGAAAAAATAGTATAAGATTTCTATCGATACCAGCAGATTACTTCACTCATTCACAGAACATAACTAAAATAGAGAGTTGTATTTTTATTTGAGACAGCTTCACACTTTATGACATGATTATTCCGTTTTCTTAAATTTATTAAAATGTTGTTTCTATACATTGAGAAACCATTGATATCAAGTTTCAAACAATCCCGTTAAATATATTTTCGAAGCACATCTTCAGAATGTTGAATTTCAACATTCGTTTTCAATAAGTCTTTTTTATTTCCAAGATGTCTTCACATCGGTTTTCATCATTTAAACAAAAAATTCTGTATGACAGTAAATTTTTTACCATGTATCCCTTTCATTGTTATTTGCGAACTCATTAAAATGTAATGCATAGATAGTTTATGCTAGTAATTATTTCATAATTATATAAATTATAAATGATAAATAATGTGGATATTAATGAAACTAAACTTTTTCAATAAAAGTTGTTTCTTTTTCAATTTAATCCATGATTAATAGAAGGTACCGTAATCTACCTGCGAAATTTAAAAATAGGACAAGATAAAACTTGACAGATATAAGCCCATGAAGAATTGAGTAATAAGAGCTTCTCAGGATCTCTTTATTTTTTTTCCTTGTTTCATTTCCTCATTTTCTAAGAATATGCGCCTTAAATGAATTAAAACAAAAGGAAAGGTTCACACACAAAAGGCAGAATCGGTAGAAAAGTAACTTTATATTGGCATAATTAATCACTTCTCTTCGGAATCGTGACATGAAAATCTCGCCATGGCAGAACTCATAGTTTACAATTCTTTGTTTAGTCGACTCTTACATATATTTCCTGGAACAAATTTCACCTTACCAAAAAAAAAAAATAACAATGAACAAATTCACAACAAATAACATTTTCGTGTTTTAAATATGTAAATACTTAACAGTTTTTAGAATTTAAATAAACTTTTTCCCTTTGTAAATGCGAGATGCGAATGCAACAGTTGTATCAATATTGTAGTTGCTTTACGATTGGATTAAAAGAGGATCCAATAAAATTCTTGACATTCACATCTCCCACCTGGACAAATACAATCTCTCACGATTTCTCGCATTGTCTCTTATTTGTACATCATTTTTTAATTATCGTTGATAACATAATCGCATAAAGTCAAATGTTGACAATTTGTGGATATAAAACAACTGATTCTTTTGCTCGATTAATATTCCGTTTCTTCGGTTACCTTTTTGGCATAAGAAAACATTCATGTACAATGAATGACATAAAATGAACTTATCCTAGTTTGATAATTCCTTTTTCCCTTTTCTATTCAGAACACACAATGATTTCACAGTAAATAAATTGTTCCGAATCCTAATTTTGCAATAATTTAAATTACAAATAGTCCCTTGAATTGTTACAAAAGAATACAATTTTTGGGTAAAGGTTCCTTCTGATATTAGAAAACTTTAAGAAGTGGATATCAAACAATTTTTGTTTAAATGGTGCCAAATTTAGTTTCCAATGCTTACAATTTTTAAATTAAGATATTGAAGTTTTTTCAATGATAAGACAATAGATCAATATTTCCGGTGATTTTCGAAACAGTGTAAAATCCCTCATCAGAATCAAAAAAGAAAATTTAAATGTCTTATTTAATTACAAAACATTTGCACCATTTTTTGTTAACACAACAAATTTTTAAAAATTGTGAGCACCTAGTCCTAAAAGTTTTCTAAAGGTAAAAGGAACCTTCACATACAATTTTACGCTTTTCTAATAAGTTAAGCCAAATTGTTAATATCTTCATTGTAACGCTTAGACTAAAAGTATATTTTATCTCCAGATTAATTGAGAAAAATTGTTGCTTCGGGCAACAACACGCTTTCGTTACTATAAAAGCAACAAAATTTTGATTTTGATTGAATTAACAACTTTGTGCTGGCTTAGCAAAAAGTTCGTTGAAAGAACCAAGTTTTTGTTGCCTATAGTAACCAAACCATTTTGTTGTCCAATCTAAACATTTTATTAATCTTTTTCCTGTTATGAAATCAATCAGCGAGATGCGTATATTTTTCGATCGTAACCTTTCATAAAAATCTTTTTCTCGACCAAAGGTTGTAAATACTCACAGTTGAGTTAAATTCACGTACTTATGAAGAAGATCTTTATCATTTAAGCCTCATTGAGACAGCAGTGTAATTAGCTCGTAGATAACGTTAATTCTTTACGTTCTCTGCTCCCTGAAATTAGTGCATACTGAAAATCATATCTGTATTCTCAAAGCAAAATATTTGTATTTCCTCTTGTTACCACATTATCGGCAAAGTGTGAAAAATGTTGCTTTACGTGAGCAAAAAATGTGCTGCCTTAAAAATATTAATTTTCTATACGAATTATGCGACGTATTCGCTTCGGCTAATTTTTGGACACCCTCTTATGAAAAAATGCCTATATTTAATTCTTCGGAAGATAACGCAATATAGGCATCCGATTTTAAGCTACTAATCTCGATACTAATCTGACAAAGTTTATTATCTTGCTGATTATTAAGAGTGCCTTCTGTATACTTCGTAATGATAACTCTTTACTAATTATCTCTAGGTGATTCACGGTATGTCGACTAAAAAAATGCTGTATCACTACTTTCGCGGTAGTATCTTCTGTCCATTATGGAAATCATAAGCATTTGATTTTTAACGCCAGGACATGTTACGCTCGATGTCGATGAGGCATAAAAACCTAATAAGGCTGGAAGCTTATTATTATCAACGATCGAGATAATAAGATAATAATACGAACAACCTGATAATGCTTCGTTATCTGCAATGATTCTAAAGTGAAAGAAAATTTTTGCACTCGATCTATCAAACCGAACCAGAATCAGTCGCCAACATTGACTTAATTGGCGATGATCTTGAAAATTGCGTATGTGCCTCGTGTACGAATTCCCTACGATTCCAAATAAAGAAAATTATTTTCGTAGTCAGTTAATCTCAGTGCCATCAATCAGGAAGTTTTCTTATTATTTGAAAACGTGATAGGGATTGTGAGATCCAGACACAAAATTATGAAAATGTAATTGCAAATTGTAAAAGCATATTCTTGAGGAAATATTCATTCGCAAACGGACAGAGATTATCTTTTTTATAATCGCAGATGGGCCTCGCTTACTACATTAATGATATTATCACTTTGATTATGACATGATACTATATAATTAATTTTTTTCTTAATGAAGACAACTCATCATTTTAGATTATCGACAGCAGTGTCATAATCGAAAGCACATAAAATAGATATTCGCTTTTTCAATAATGTTTCTTTCATGTGCGGACTTTGAGCGTGATGAAATATTATTTAAATTATCATTCGATTATCAATTATTTTGACAAGATGGACATAACCGATGATGTATTATCTACAACAAATTCAATCGTGATTTTTAATTACAATCACCAAATTTGTTTAAAATAATTATGCATCTAGTTGAAACGAGGTATTTCATCCTATCTGTATGACACAATGCTAATTATGAATTTTTCGAGCATTTACTATCTTATCAAGATAATATTGTCAAATTTTAAGATATGAACATTTTGAGATTATGGACAATGATTTAAGTAATGATTGAGAACAAAGAGAGTAGAACACAATTATTTGATTGTGATATGGTATAGCAAGAGAAAAATATTTATTGTTCATCATTGAAAATATGCGTGCCTTCGATTAATGCATTGCATAATAATTTGATGATAGACTCAGAATGATATAATTGTACAAAATGTATTTTCTTTAGAGGTGATCAAGGTTATACGAATTCTTAAGATTGGGAATCCGGATATTCCATTATTTTATTACTCTACATGATATTTATAAAGATTATGATTCATTTATTGTGGAATTGAAAACCAGGAAGTTATTGATCAGGAACAAAATGAAGATTTGAGTTTCAAAAAATTAGGATCACCAATTTGTTTGGAATATTTTGCTGCTCTTAAGAATTCCTATATAACAGAAGAGTAGGTAGTAAACCTTTACGTTTCATTGCTACCTATAACGGCATTTTGAGCGCTTCTAATGACGTTAACGATTCCATTCTGTGGTCAAAAGGATCATTACCCTTCAGATTAATAAATATTATTCCTGTTTCTTAATTTCAATACAATCTTTTATTAATAAAATTATTTAATAAGGAATGACCCATCAAGAAATGAACACCGTGAACATCATGTGAGCAAAATCGCAAATGCGATTAGAAGAATAGAATGAAATCTTGCTCTATCACTAGCTATGTTGCGAGATGACAGTGGCAAGAATACGTTATCTTAATTCGAATGTAATTAGTTATGTAGCATTTAGTAATTATTATCCTAGAATCCTTTTATTTATGTGAGCAATGAATGATTAAAAATACATTGGAGGGAGAATGTCGACGTCGAACTGGCGCGTTCGTCAATCGAAATGCACTAGGATCAATTATATAATTTGTAATGTAATTTATTGTTTAATTAACGAGTATCTCGCTCGCATTTTCGTGCAATTTTAAAATATTACGAATAGAAGAAACATAGCGCTCTGTTCTTCGTTGTGTCCTACTTGGTCGAACCAGTCGAAAATACAACTGTCTCTTCTCAAAAAAAAAAAGTGTCGATGGACACTTGATTTTCGATAAATAGTCAAATACCCTTTTTTTATTTAAACTGTTACACGCTATTATTATAATCACAGCGTCCATGGGGAACTCGTTAGAACTTTTTTCCCCGCATTATTGAAGATTCAGGGTCCACTTGACAATTAAGCTTGTCCCTTTTAATATAATTTCTAGTTTTATAGTATTTAGGGCAATTTTCTATGATTTTCCCTTTTCCTGAAATCACCCTCTTAATGGAGTAAAACTATTTCGCGAGAAGGAAATTGAACACACCAAGCGATAAAGCTGAGTAAATTAGTTACTTATTTATTCGATACACCCAGAGATATATCTTACTTAAATACAATAATTTACTTGCCCAGATGAGTTTATTATTTTAAACAAACAGTTAAATAAATTTTTTTTGATGAACTTAAGTAAGAAATTTCTCTCGGCGTATTATTACGTATTCTGGCGTATAAATCTTGTCAATCAGTTTATGTATTTTAAAGGCATTAACGTATATTTTGCATAATAAAAATTCCGGCAATTGGTAATTCGTTTTGGGATTATTATTAAAATTTAAGTTTCGGAGTATCACTTTATAGCCCATTATCGTGGAGAAAAAGGACGCATATATAGTCTGAATTGTGCTCCTCGAAAGGAATTTTGGAATTTATTATCGTCGATGAGTATTTAAAATCGATTAGAGATGCCGCGTGTAATAGGAAGCACAGATTCAAGCGAAAAACGGAAGTAGAGCTCATTGGATTGTGAAGGGTGAAGGCATGAATTTTTCACTGTATTTCGCAGAAGTTCATTTTTTGACTTCCTTCTTTGCTCTGTTCCTGGTCCTGGCTGTTGCCACCCTCACTTTTAGGGCTGGTTGCACCCTCCTCTATGGATCCCGCACGACTTCCGTGAGGGCAAATCGATTGTCATCTAAGAGCCAGGGTTGATACCATCGGGGGTCGGGACGGTTTGTTTTCCAGTATCCTCTCGATTTCAGTCATCACTGTGGAATTAAGCTTCGGGATGAGCTGCAAAAATTAAATTAAATTGTTAAAAATATTATATAAGCGTATTATTTTAAAGGCTTTATCAATTAGAGATGTACAATTTAAAAACCCAAGCCCGCCGGGTCGATTCATCCTCAAGCTGAACTCGGTTCGAAAGCCCAACCCGAATCCTGAAAGCCCAACCTAGACCGAAACCCCGAAGCCTGAGCCAACCTGAGTCCTGATAGCCTGACCTGGACCAAAAACCTAAACTGAACCACGATAGCTCGACCCAACCCAAAGCCTGATGGCCCGACCAGGACCGAAATCTCCAAAGTCCGACCTGACCAGGAATGATTTTCACACCCTTATTATGGAAAATATATCCTACTTTTTTATCAGTATTACATTTTCTTTAAATTTTGATCAGACGATCCAAATTTTTGTTTCGAAAACTATACGGAATTCATCAAACAATTACGTGAAACGATAAGTATTTAAAATATGAAGGTATTGATTAGATAATAATTGATAATAATCTAATCAAATAAGATATTGCGATCATAGTAAAATGTCAAGGTTCTTCATTTCATGATCTGGAACTCATTGCGAAAGATAAATATTTATTTAAGTGATTAAGAAAATCATAATAATTGTTTAATTCTACATTCAAAGTATAATTATATTCGAATCTTAAACAAAAATAAAAAATAGAGAAAACAATTTATTTAACTTTATTCATTTAAGAAAATTCAGTGGAATATTTCTATTGAGTGAAATGATAACAAATATTATCTTGGAAAGATTAAACGTAGAATTTTTGCTATGATCAGAAATATCAGGATCTGCAAGTGGTCGTTCGATTTAAATGCAATTTTGTGAAATTATACTGTTATATAACAGACATTTGATGCTCAAAGGATTTTTGAAAAATTTGAAAATTACGGGAGTTACACCATGTTGAATGCTGGCTTCACGCACTTTTTTGAATTATCGATATTTCTGAAACCGTGAAACGAATGATAATGAAACTTTGAGTTTTTTTAGACAACATGTACAAAAAAATTGATTTCTTTAAACTTTTACCAGAAAAAAAGTCCCACCAATTTTTGAATTCAATTTTTCGTTATTATTGCACCTTTTTATTTTTTTCTTGTTTGAATATAGAAATTCTTTATAATTTCTCCTTTTATAAAAAAAAAATTGACTATGACTTCTGGATTAAGAGATATCATCATTTTAGTGGGACCAAGCTCCGCGACGACTCTGCTCTCCCAGTGTCGCACAGTGGGTGAACAAACCCCTTTTTTGGACAAAAATCGCCCGACAGGTCAATTCGTAATTGACTTGTATGTTTTTGTTTAAAATTGGCCGTAAGTTTTTCAGGTATAACGAGTTACTGCGGATATTTCACTCCGACTAAAGCAAAATTTTTTATTTAATAACAAAGTTTAAACTTTTTATTCTAACTTCTGAGTGACACCATTTCTTTAAAGACTTTCAAATTAATTAAAATAGGCCATAAAGCAATGAAATAATTAACAAAAAATAATTTAAAGTGGATTAAAGTAAGAAACCAAATTGTCTATAATGTTTTAAACAAACTAATGAATGAAAGTCATTTTTTCGTGATTCGCAATGATTAGCTATTTGAAATCTATAGGTTTTGTATGAAATATGACAAATATTATGTGCGATTGCAATTAGTCAACAATATCTGCTGTTTGGCGATTATTTAAGCAATCGTTTACAAAAATTGCTCAAATAATGGCTAAACAGCAACTATTATAGTACAATGATATTAAATACTTTTGTCTACATTACCTCAAAGTTACAATAGAATTCGTTTCACGGTTTCAGAAATATCGATAAAATTCAATATAGTGCGTGAAGCCAGCATTCAACATGGTGTAACTCACGTAATTTTAGAATCTTTCAAAAATCCTTTGAAGAACAAATGTCTCCTATATAATACTATAATTTCACTTAGTTTTATCAAAATCGAACGAACACTTGCAGATACTGATATTTCTGACTTATACTGGCCCGTCTTCAATTTTGTTTAAAGAATGTACCCTCGGTACATTGTTAAAAAAGCTTTCACAAATATTATTATCATAAAAAATTATAAAAACTTGACAAAACAGAAACATTCTGCTGTCTTTTCTTATCTGCGTTGTTATTTCGTAGAAATTGACTTTAATTAAAATTTGATGAGACCATTATCTATATTTGTTTCAAAGAAAACAAGTTTATAACCCGAGCCAAGAGCTGCTTAACTTTGGTGATCGCACGAGAAGCCTTACACAATTCCATGCATCCTGTCGGAGGTATGGTAAAATTATTAATAAAGGTTCACAAAAAGATAAATATTAATTTAATTCCGAACAATTTTACTGAAAATAAATACGTGCAGAGTTTTGGCATGTACATTTTTGCTGATTAGAGTTTATTTGTGTAGACTAGATACTGCCTCATGATTATGCACTCATTTGATCCCTATTCGATTTAGCCTTCTAATAAAGAACCACCACTTTGTGAACTTTTTTTTTTCGAAGCATACATAAAATAGGTAGATCCTCTGTGGCGTAGGCGATAACACATCAGGCTTCCGAGCAGGAGGTCTTGGGTTCAATCCCTGTGCCGGTACCAATGCAAATTGGTCCATGTACTTCTACCGGGACTTTGGTGGTTTAGAATCCACCTTAAACTGTAGTTCCCCTAAAAAAATACTAGTTACCTCCCAAGGTAACTAGTCTCGGTAGTCACTGTTCGATTTCACTGTGCAATGGGGTACACCTGGCACTTGAGAGGTATATTTCTAAAACGTTGGAAACAAAGAAATGCACGGAGATCTAAACTCGGCGAAGATGTCCATATTCGGTGTACTGCCTTGAGAATAAACCTGGGTATGACACAGTAGGCTCTATAGCCTAAACACCAGGGTCATCCTCACGGACTTCCCCGCCCACGTTAATACAAAATAAAATAGGAAAAATATGTACCAGAATCTCTGTAAATTTATACAGAAATTTTTCCAACGGCACCATTGACCACCCGAGTGCTGAGGCTCATTATAATTTTTATTATTGTTATTATTATTACTAAATAAATATTTTTTGAAAATTCAAACCTGCAGACTTTGGAGGCTCTCGTAGAGTTGTTCTATGCTAGATGCTCCAAGAAGAAGGCACTGAACACTTTCGTTCTTCAAGGACCACGCGATCGCCAGCTGAGCAAAGGTACAACCCAGTCTCTCCGCCAAAGCACAAACATCCCTTAATTTATCAGAATATTTTCGCACCGGTGGTTCCTCCTCTGCCGGCTTTTCCTTCAGTTCGCTGCCCTGAATCAAAAATATGGTTCTCAATATTCCTGGACTTTTCAAAAATATGATTACAACAATCGTGTGCCAAACTACTGAATAAATGCGATGAAACGCACCTCTTTGTACAAAGATTGGGTTTCATCTTCTGTCCAACTGAACGAGGAATATTTATTCTGAAAATACAAAGCGATTACTAAGCGCCGGCCCATGATTCCAAAATTAACGCCAGATTCACCGATCAGAATCAACTACAAACATTATTTGCCGAAATGCACCATTTTTTAAACTTTAAAATTAAACCTTTTATCTTTAAACATTAGAGGCCGTTCAATAAGTTCGTTACACTTAGACGGGGGTACACTACCCTGGGGAACTAATGGACAGGGATCTAAACTAAGGAGCGATCTTTTAAGGGGTAATAGCAAATCCCCCTGGAATATCGAGACCGCGAGTTCTCACGCTCCCAAGCCATGATGTGGTCGCCCTGTCAAGGGCTGAATGGCATCAGGGTTACTAAATCCTTAAACACCCCAACGAGCCCCCCTCAGTCGAGGCGGACACGTTGGAGTCACAAAAGAAGTGTCTTAACGGAGACTTTGAGATACTATGTCGAATCCCTCAGTATGTAGTCCCCCCTCCTGCAAAAGGAGCTCTGCAGGGGGTGTTTTTTATTTCCCTAGCTACTCGTGGGACCAACATGGTCGACACAAACAAAACAAACAAAAATAACGAGGGGTCAGTTCCTCGGGGGGCATCCTATCAGAAGCAGTGAAGATCACTAATACTGACGACAACAACCAAGTTGCCGCGGTTGAAGAACAGTTGACTGGGCTCTCTGTAAAAAGGAAAAACCGTAATGGTGCGCATTAAATAAATTTTGACGCAAGAGATTGACGCATCACCCCGCGAAAGGCACGTCACAGATTCGACTACACCTTCATCAGGTCAGTGTTTAGGCTCAAGGAGGGACTAAGCCTAGAGATCCAGGTGACGTAGTGTCTCCGAAGGTACCGCAGAGCGACCGTACTGATGCCTGGCAACCCTCACTCTACGAACCGATTCTTGAAGGGTATAATCCAACAGACATCGAACCAGTCCGTAGGGGACGGACTGGATTCTAGCCTCAGGACTCCCCGAAACTGGAATTATGGCCCTAACGGCTCTAGATTATCGAACTTATCTACAGGCGGGTGAGGTCTTCTTCCGCGTGACCCAACAGGGTTCCGCAAGGGATCCGGAAGAGTCCAGAGACGCCCCAAATTACGCTATCAGTGGCTGAGACGGGAATCTCCATGATGCAGATAACGAATTTGCACCACAGCAAAGGCGCCTCGGCGGTTTTCGCCAGGCGTATAGCAGTGGTGCAGACAGGCATCACCCTAATCCAAGAACCCTGGTTATACAGGGAAAGGATTAGTGGTTTAGGAGGGTGTGGCTTCATATATAAGGGGCCACGCGAAAAAGCACAAACGGCATGCATAGCCGTCAAGGGTATGGATGCAATTTTGATTCTTAAACTCTGCTCCAGAGACCTCAACGTTATTATGGGGAGACTTAAGGGCACAAGCTGAGAAATACTAGATGTGTATATCACCTCAGCTTATTTCTCGGGCGATGCTTAGGGGACCCAACTCCTAGCGAGGTCGAGGCTCTAATTCAGAATATCCAGGAGAACAGGAATCCTCTACTGTTGGACTGTGACACAAACTCCCACTTATCAGGTTCAATGATGGCGGGTTTGTCGAAGACAAGAAAGAAACACTGAGTAACCTGATGGAAGTCCAATTTCCAGGTTTTCAGCGAACTCAAACCGACCGAGAGGAGGAAGGCTGGGGCCAAGAGGGGAAGAAGATAGACTGGAATTTCGCCGCCAAGGTCATTGATATCAAGAATGTGGTATGGTCCATTGGGTCCTTCTGCCCCTTTAAGTCACCGGAGGCGGATGAGGCCTACCCAATGTTTTTACAACAGAGCATGGATTAGGTCCCCCCCCCCCACTGTCGAAACTATTAAAGGCAAAGACTGCTCTCAAGCACGTACCATCGCCATGGAAAAATGACAGAGTGGCCTTCATTTCCAAATCTGGGAAGGAGGACTACATTGCTGCTAAAGATTTCCGGCCGTTCAGTTTAACGTCCTTCATTCTGAAGATGCTAGAGAAATTGATCGAGAAATATATCAAGAGTGAGGTGCCTTTAGCCTCCCCACTGCAGAGAGCAGCTCGCTTTTCAGGCGGGCTAATCTGTAGAAACTGCACTCCATGCTGCCGTAGCAAAATTGTAGCAGTAGCTTCAACAGGGAAGGTATGCTCTGTAGGCTTCTTCTTGGGCATAGAGGGTGCCTTCAGCAATACCCTCCAGAAGTCATCTGTCGAGAGGCTTCAAGGTGTGGCGTGTCAAAACAGCTGGGAAGCTGGATAGGAAGCATGCTACGTCGGAGACGAATGGAAGCCAGATGGGACGAAGGCCTCCTTCATAGGTTAAATAAGGAAGGGATACGCGGATGATTTTGTAATCCTAATCAGGGGGCCGATTCTAGAAATGTGCAACACAGAACATCAAAACGGCTCTAAAGGAGAAGGGCGATGAGAGGGTTAGTAGAAGGAATCTATGATAGCACAGTACGTAAGGCTATAGGGATCCCACTTAGGCGGCATGCCACCGTCTTTCAGGTGGAGGTCCTGGCCGTCCTTCGCTGCGCTAAGACATTAATAAAGGAAAATGCTGCTGATAGACAGTTTACAATCTTCTCGGACAGACAAGCGACATAAACTACAGTTGGAAAACCAGACATAACAACAAAGCTGGTTTGAAAATGCAAAAAGGCATTAATTCAACTTGCAGAAAAGAATAAAGTGACCCTCATATGGGTTCGTGGTCACACAGGGATCAAGGGTAAGGAAAATGTGGACCAGCTGGCGAAAAGCGGCGCTGCAAGTGATTACATAGAACCCGAACCGGCCCTGGAACTAGTTAGTGTCTTGCTGCTTTGGGATGGTCTACAAATGCTATACGTACCGCATGGACAGAGCCAAAGAGATCCTGAGATTACCCAAGAAAACCTAAGGACTATGTTCAGATGCTCACAAGACAAAACCACTTGAACTAACGCATACACAAAATGTGGTTTAATACCACATCAGAGTGCAGGAAATGCGGCAGGGATGATGAAAACTCCATGCATGTCTTATACCAGTGCTCGGCATTAGCCAGGCTCAGGCGAAAAACTCTTGGGGCCCACTTCATGGAACCTGAGGAAATTATTACGCGATCATTTAAGGGATCAGTTAAGGAATAGTTAAGGGTGTGGCACAATAGGCTTTATAGCTTGAGCGTTGAAAATTCATATATTTTGGTGGATAATTCATCCTTTTTTAATTGAAAATATAATTATTTTGTTGAACATGCAATATATTTTGACTTAAAATCTTAAACGTTTCATATTGAATTCAATATGGTACCTATCCAATCTATATATTAATTTTATTTGAAAGAATGTATTCCCCCATTATCTTCAAAAGTCACCCTATTTCCCCTCTGTTGAGAGCTAGCATTTTGGGCTGAAATCGAAGACAAAATTTTTACTTTAAAGGTGGGACAATGGGTGTGTTCGTATTTGTGAGGTCACCCTGAGGGATTCAAGCTTTTTGTGATGATTTGTGAAGAAGAAGGGTAGAGGTGGAAAAAGTATTCAAAATAGCGTGACGAAGTTCTTGAACGGCCCCTTATTTAAACTTTATTATTGAAATGTCGCAAGAAGTTCCTATTAGTGCAGAATTATAATAATAAATGTTGTTTGATGTTCTCACTTTGTATGAAGATCTTGAAAGAAATGATGACATTCCTTCTTCATGTTTTGATGAAACCATTCCTATGGTGATTGTGGACCACGCCATTAACCCCACGCCTAAAAAAAATATGATAAATAATTGATTACTGTAGTAACTAAAGAACTGACTAATAAATGTAGTTAATTTTCAAATCATGCTAATTTCATTGAATATACTAGCTCTCGACAAGGATGTTTATTTACCAATTTTATTGTATAACTCAGGCATGTAGAGCTCTGGCTTATCCCTATAAAAAAGGTGATATTCCGCCTGCTCGACGATTGGCGTTACACAGTTAAATTGCCTGCAATTCGAGTATGCTTCCATAATTTCAACAGGAGTCCATCTCGATGTTCCCCAATACATCACCCAACCCTTGCCGATTACATAATTCATTGCACGTACTATTTCTGAAAAGCATAAGGAATCATTTATTACCGTACAATATGCCAATTCAAGGTCCTGATGTTTTAATTTTACTCAACCGACTCTAAGTCACCAATTTTGATATAAAATTTGTGTCTCAATAGTTGGGCGTCCGCATGAAAACGGCCCTTGTCGCCGGTTCTAGTTTAGGAGATGTTCAGGTGCGTAAACCTGGAAGTACCACCATGCCCAAAACATGTATAACCTTTGCCAGAATTAAGGGCTCATTTAAGGCTCATTTAATACCCAAAAGCCAAATTTTGGGCTCTACAATTTTTTGAAAAAATGCATGGTACTGCCAGCTTTACGTAAAGCTAGCAGTACCATGGTAGAAAAAATTGTTTAATCAACTGTTGTCTTTCACAGTGATTGAGGGCTTATTTAGGGCTCTTGAATGACCTCCGGTGCAATTTTTCAAAAACAACCCCTATCACAGAAAAACTACCCTAAAGAATAAATATGCAATAATTCAAAAAGTGGGTACACCAGAATTAAGGGCTCATTTTAGGCTCTTCAACGACTCCAAAATAAAATTTTCAAAACCATCCCTTAAACTTCGAAAACTACCCCTTACCCAAAAGTACCGAAATAGTGCAGGAAAAAGTATTGCATCCGTTTGGAATATTTTTTAGTTGTCCGGAAAGATCAAAAACTATTTTAAAAACCACCCCTAAGACTCGAAAACTACCCTGTGAAGGAATTTGACATTAAACTGAGAATAAAGTATGTTAGTAGTTTTTGATTTTCTTGGACCGTGCACAAACAGTGTATAACCTATGCCGCAATTAAGGGCTCATTTAAGGATAATTTAATACTCAAAAGCCAAATTTTGGGCTCTGCATTTTTTTTTAAATGCACGGTACTGCGAGCTTTACGTAAAGCTAGTAGTACCATTGTAGAAATATTTGTTTAATCATTTCTTTCACAGTAATTAATGGCCCATTTAGGGCTCTAGAATGACCCCCAGCAAAATTTTTCAAAAACAACCCCTATCACAGAACACGGTGTGCTTAAATCTCAGACAGGTTTGACAAAAATGCCAAAGAAAATGGGCAACGGGGGTTTGTTCCTGGGACCCCAAAGGTGTAAAATCTGCTGAGTTTGCAATCATATCTGCTAAATTAAGAAAAATATCTCAATTTTTAAAAAGAAGTCAAAAATATCAAAATATTGCATATTATCACTTAATTTTTATCAAGTATAGGCCGATGCAAATCGGTTTATAATGCATTTATCCAGTCCTCATAGATGTAAATGATTTATAGTGGAGGGATCTTTTGTTTATCGTGAAAATTTATAATTATTTATTTAAATACTTATTAAAATTACATGTCTTTAATTTAGTTTACAAGTGTCTAGATGAAAAGTGGACAACGGCATTTTTCAATCACTCTAAGTATGTCTGATCATCAATAATGTTTATTCAATACTTTTCCCAATGTTTCATGAATTCACGGTGAACCGATTGACCTGGCTGTTCTAAAGGTAGTAAATTCCACTTTTTCAATTTATTGGATTTAAAATAACTCTTGATCTGGAACCGCCTGTACTTAAACTGAGTTCCTCATTCTCCTTACTGATATCATCGATATTATTCTGAGACTGGAACTTCGTTTTTAACGTAGATGTTAATACTTGATTTTGCTGCTTTTCGGGTAATTTTACCAGTAATTTGGCCATATTCTGAGCAGTCTTCGATGAACCATTATGACTAATACCAGCATGTTTGATTCCTCTGCCTATTTTTTGAAAGCACTACGTACAAATCTGGATTTTTTCTGGAGTCTTATCTGATTTTTTTATCTGATGCACCAGGAACGTGGATATCATCTGACTTGGCATAAAGGCCGTTCGAGGCATTAATTTTATTTGATTTTTGATGCACGTGTCCTCTTCCTTTCTTGACTGAAGTGTGACTAGCACAGCGAGCTGCAGGACAAATGTAACAGTTGCATACGTTCCCTATAGTTTGTACTGTTAGAATCATGTCCTCATAGTTCGGCACAGTTAGGACAGGTCTGGTGAAAATATTCTTTTCTCGATCGAAAAGAGCTCGCCGGCAAGTGGTACATGTCCTTAATGAAAACTTGGAATCAGTTGAACAAAAATTTGGATTGAATAATTTTTTGATGAGCTTCTCAATTCTATCGGTGATATTGAATTCAGATTTGTTCTTACCGAACTTAATATTCATGCAACAAGCAGCGCACACTTTCAATCGATTCGCTTCATGATCACACATAATTCTCGATTCTCATTGGGCTCAAAGGTTTGAGTTTATGCATCATATTAGTCGAAATATGAAAGAAGGCAGCCATTGAATTTTCATTCAAACCATTATACCCAGAACCAAAAATATGTTTATTTTGTAGAGTATTTAAATAAATAAACTGGATAAACTCATTATAAACCGATTTGCATCGGCCTATACTTGATAAAAATTAAGTGAAATTGAAGACTTTTGCTTAATTTAGCAGATAGGATTTCAAACTCAACGGATTTTACACCTTTGGGGACCCAGGAATCAATCCCCGTTGCCCGCTTCTTTTGGCATTTTTGTCAAACCTGTCTGAGATTCAAGCCCACCCACCGTGAGAAAAACTACCCTGAAAATAATTATGCACTAATTAACTTTTCTCTTTCACAGTAATTGAAGGCTCATTTAGGGCTCTTGAATAACCCCCGACGCAATCTTTCAAAAACAACCCCTATCACAGAAAAACTGCCCTAAAAAATAAATATGCAATAATTAAAAAAGTGAGTACATCAGAATTAAGGGCTCATTTTAGGCTCTTAAACGACCCCAAAATCCAATTTCCAAAACCGTCCCTTAAACTTAGCAAACTACCCTTTTTTCCCAAAAGTACCGACAAAGTGCAGGAGAAAGTATTGTATCAGTTTGAAATATTTCTTAGTTGTCCGAAACAATCAAAAACTTTTTAAACAATCACCCTTAAAACTCGAAAACCACCCCGTGAAGGAATTGGACATTAAACTGAGAATCGAGTATATTAGCAGTTTTTGCTTTTCTTGGACCATGCACAAAGAGTGTATAACCATGCCAGAATTAAGGGCTCATTTAAAAGCTAATTTAATACCCAAAAGCCAAATTTTGGGCTTTGCATTTTTGTGTTTAAAATGCACGGGTTTTCCAGGTTTACGTAAAGCTAGCAATACCGTGCATTAAAAAAAATGCAGAGCCCAAAATTTGGCTTTTAGGTATTAAATGAGTCTCAAATGAGCCCTTAATTCTGGCATAGGTTATACACTCCTTGTGCATGGTCCAAGAAAAGCAAAAACTGCTAATATACTCGATTCTCAGTTTAATGTCGAATTCCTTCACGGGGTGGTTTTCGAGTTTTAAGGGTGATTTTTTAAAAAGTTTTGGATTGTTTCGTACAACTAAGAAATATTTCATACTGATGCAATCCTTTTTCTCGCACTTTATGAGTACCGTTGTGTAAGGGATAGTTTTCGCATTCTAAGGGATGGTTTTGGAAATTTGATTTTGGGGTCGTTGGAGAGCCTAAAATGAGCCCTTAATTCTGAAGTACTCACTTTTTTAATTAGTGCACATTTATTTTTGAGGGTAGTTTTTCTGTGATAGGGGTTGTTTTTGAAAAATTGCGCCGGGGGTCATTCAAGAGCCCTAAATGTGCCCTCAATTACTGTAAAAGAAAAAAGTTGATTAAACAAATATTTCTGCCATGGTACTGCTAGCTTTACGTAAACCTGGCAGTACCGCGCATTTTAAACAAAAAAATGCAGAGCCCAAAATCTGGCTTTTGGGTATTAAATGAGCCTTAAATGAGCCCTTAATTCTGGCATAGGTTATACACTCTTTGTGCATGGTCCAAGAAAAGCAAAAACTGTTAATATACTCGATTCTCAGTTTAATGTCGAATTCCTTCACGGGGTGGTTTTCGAGTTTTAAGGGTGATTTTTTAAAAACTTTTTGATTGTTTCGGACAACTAAAAAATATTTCATACTGATGCAATACTTTCTCTTGCACTTTTGTGAGTACTTTTGTGTAAGGGTTTTCGAATGTTTAGGGATGGTTTTGGAAGTTTGATTTTGGTGTCGTTGGAGAGCCTGAAATGAGCCCTTAATTCTGATGTACTCACTTTTTTAATTAGTGCATATTTATTTGTTAGAGTAGTTTTTCTGTCATAGATTTCAAAAAATTGCAGAGCCCAAAATTTGGCTTTTGGGTATTAAATGAGCCTTAAATGAGCCGTTCATTCTGGCATAGGTTATACATGTTTTGGACATGGTGGTACTTCCAGGTTTACGCATCTGAGATGTTCTCGTTTTTCTAAGTCAGGGTCAAAACGTAGGGTTAAGGGGATTTATTTCAGTCTCCTTTTGCGAGGTCAGATTTCACGGCCAAATGGTTAAATATTTATTTCTAATATCTGTGTATACGTATTCTAAATATTATTCTGATTTCTTAAGACAAAACACAGTTTTTTAATGAAATTCTTTCTATTTTGTTTTAAAATTATAAAAGTGCGATTTTAATGCACCTAGGAAAGGTGCATAAAGTTTGGGCAGGGCATCTGGTGGCAAGCAAGTTTTGCATATATGATCTTTTTAAACGAAACCCCCCTCCCCCGCCCACTGGTCAATAACTCAGAGTCTACCCACTTATTTTTGGATAATCTCAGGCCTGATGTACACCTGCCTTCATAAGTTGTTGTCCTTAAAGCAACCGGAAGTGGATATATTTCATTGTCGAAGAAAAAGTATAACACGTATCAAAAAGCGGAGTTTCAAACTATCAACTTCAAAAATGCCCCGGTGACTCGCTTTTCAATCCAAAGGGTTCACCTTGGGCTTCAAATGCTGGGAAATTATCCGGCTGATAAGCCTATACGTAACTCCATGCCGACAATAAGGGCACTTTTCATGCAAAATCCTGCATTGTTGACGATTTAAACTAGATTTTAGTGATTATTATTAGCACCCTAATTTTAAATAATAAAATATGTTAAAGTGAGTGTACCTTCCATAGGGCACATTGGATCAACTTTGTGAATCATAACGATGTCAATGTACGACAACTGCAGTCTCGCCAAAGAAGCTTGTACGGATTCGATGATGTGCTTTCGTGAAAGTCCCCTTCCTTCCGTTCTGTCAACATTAATCAATTCATTGCCATCAGTTAAGTCATGCCAACACAAATAGTTTTCATCCAATAATTTATGCATATCTTATATCAACACATAATTGTCTTTTTTGTTTTTAATCATGTACCATCAGTTCTATTTTTAAAATTAATGTGTTTTTGTAATGCTACTCTCTAAATTTGAATTAGTAAAATATAACTGATTGTCAGTTAAATTCTACTAATTGCTGTAGCTAGAATTGAGTCACTGACAATTAGTAGAATTGTATTGATTGGATTAGTAAAACGACAATTACTAATTGATCAGTTATAGTTGTATTGAAGAAATCAGTTAATTTTAAGAGGTTATGTTCCAAATATATTCGCGCACCATTTTTAAATGTGAAATTGTTTAAACTTAAAAATTTTTTCACACATGTAATAATTTCTTATTCATTGATTAAAATGAATATTTTTTAATACACTTTATTATTCTAAATAATGTTGGAGTATAAGCAAAAGCTTAATTCAAAAATTGTTCCTCTATCAATGTATTCTAAGTCTATAATTGATTCACTGCAATTAAGGT
>CAKNWW010348348.1:0-14732 GCA_932074435.1 Andricus kollari | reverse complement strand
TCTGCAACAACAAACAGAAAATCTAATTTAGCAAAAAGCTTTAGAAACATGAACTCAAAAGGACAATTTGTGTAACGGAATTACACAAAAAGACTTTGAATGCCAGAAATATTTTTCCCAAAATCACTGATCGTTTTATGACACACATTTTTATAATAAGACAAAAAAGTTGGAGAAGAAGTTCGCCTTGTGTACGAGTATTCTCTTCCGCTCTTTCTCATATCCCTGGGTTAGGTATTAATCTATTTGGTTTAAAATTTTTATTTTTTGATTAAAAATTTAATTCTTTCGCTAAAATTGTAACAATTTGATTGATTTTTTTCTTGTTAAAAAAGTTTACTTCAATGAATTAAAAGATTAATCAATTTAATTATATTTATTCTGTTTTTGTTGAAAATTTATCTACTGAGTAATCTTTTGCTGACTCTTAAAGCGCACCATATGTGTTTCAATGCGCACGTATGGTACTATTTCGTATCAACAGGGACACTTTTCGAATTCCGAATTCCATCTTTTTAACTCAAAGATTACGGATTTCCCCGGAATAAATTAAGGTTAAAGCTTTCGTCATTCCGGACAAACTTAATCAAAGTTTAAAAGCGAACAGCTATTCCAGATATACGTATTATATTATTATATTCACCAATCCAATTGAGGATAACCGCCAATGAAAAGATGAGAGTATAAATAATCCTCATATTTTCAATTAGAGAAAAAGCTAATTAATCGATTAATGTAGTCTGCGATAAACAATTTAACTAAAGAATATTCCAGAACATCAGGTTATAAATACCATAACTTATACTCCTTATCTCACATACCATAGGAGTCAAGATTATCCTGCTCAGATATTTACATTTCATTAGAGTCAGTTTCAAGAGCAAAAAGGTATAATTACTACACTTGATCAAAATGATATCAAAATTTATAAAATCTTTTACTTTTAATCTCTATCCGTCGATTAAATTCGGAAATAAAATTACAATTTTCAATATAAAGTTTTTTTTTGAAATTCCATTCTCATAAATTAGAAATAATTTTTTTTTGTAATTTCTGTTCCATTCACTTTTTTCAATTTCTCGATGAGAGATGTTTCAAATTGTGACGCATTCTGAATCTTAACAGGGATTTTTTTGAAATTCCTTTCGTCTAGATGAGAATTAAAATTCTTTTCCACAATTTCCTTTGCATACAAAAAATTGCCCTTTGCAATTCCAATTATAATTCTTTACGAAAATTCCCACTTTGAAAATGAAAATTATAATTTTTCAGTGTAATTCCCTGTTCCAAATGAGAATTTGTGTCAAAATTATATTGCTTTACTGAAATTCCACAATTTCAATTATTTTCTGTTCGAAGACAGGATAATTGTAATTCTGTTGGTACCCTGAAAATTTCTTTAAGGAATTGGAAAGATGGACTTCATTCTTTCCTATTCTTGATCTGATGTTTTAGAAATTAGGTACTCGAAACATGTTGTATCTGTTTCTTTTTCTTTCATTTTTAAGATGAGCGATCGAAAAGAAATCAGAGCCGCCTTCTCGGACACATTAAGTGATACAATAACTACTTGCGCTCATGGCGAAAGAATCATGGTGCTGGGGGATTTGAACGGATGGGTCGGCGACCAACTTCTGGGTAAAGATAGAGAAAGGGTGCTATGTAATTTTGGTGATTCAAGAAAAAATTATAACGGGGAAAGGTTAGTTAGCTTATGCTTTGAAAAGGGTCTATTTATTGCAAATACTTTGTTCAGGCATAAAATGATCCACATGTACACCTGGTGTAAAGGAAATAGCCACAGTATAATTGACATCGTGATTGCGGATGAAATACTAAGAGAACTAGTAAAAGATACAAGAGTCACGAGAGGCTCTGAATGAAATACTGACCCTTGCATAATAGCCTCGAAAATAAACTTAGGGCGGATATGAATAACAAAGAGAGCCAAACAAACAAAAGAAACGCAAATAAGTATTAAAAATTTACAGAAACCGGATGTGCGAATCGACTTTCATAATAAATTAAACGAACGCATAGATAGGGCAACTTGGGGAGTGTATGAAGAAAGTCTGGCGATGCATAGTGGAATGATGAAATCGAGGCAGCTCGACAAGAAAAGAAAGAAGCGTACAAGAGAACGTTGAATATTACAAGCCTTAGAGATGACGAGAGAAATAGACTTGAAAATGGCTACAGAGACAAAAAGAGGAAAGTTAAACGACTAGTCAAGGAAAGTACAGATAAAATCAGAACCGAAGAAAATACAAAACGGCTTTGAGGAAACCATGAAACTACTATTTAAAGAGATGAAGAGAAGTAAAAGTACAGAGTTATTCTGCATGAGAAATAGAACATATGAAATGCTATGTGATACAGACGGCATAGTAGGCGCCCTGAAAGACGCTGTTAAAGAATGATAAGGAGGTGAAGATATAGGACGACAAAACTGCGATTTAAAAAGATTGTATAGGATTTTAAAAATTTCAAAATTTTTATTAAGGAATTCAATCGGAATTCAAAAATGACAAACCCATAATCTAAATCTAATAAAGGATAATAATTATTATTATTATCTAACTTAATATCTTAATTACAATATTTGTTTTAAACTCTAAGGATGGGCTAAGATTACGATCAAAATATTACTGTTGCTAAGGCAGATTTCGACACTGTAGAGGAAAATTACGCAAAGTTTGCATAACCTCAGAATTTATTATTCTTAATTTTGTACAGCGTCCATTTCTAAAAAGAATTTAACGTTTTTTTCAGAAACTCTCAGCATTATATTTCTAAAAGTTTGGCTAGATGAAATGGATTATTTTCTTATTTTTGTAAGAATAGTTAAACAAATAATAAGTTACAATTTTTAACAATATCATTTTTTATCATGAATAGGAAATACCGAAATGAACTCACTCTTGATCAGGATAATTTCATTTGCGCTTGTAGAACTCAAACAAAGCAAACACTTGCCTAAAGTGCTCAACAGTTAAAAAAGTTATTTTTTCTCTTAATTCAGTTGGATTGCCTGCTAGGTCGATAAGTAGAACTGAAGTTGTCACCAAACGTCAAACATTGATCCTATCGACAAATTTATTAATAATTATTGAAATTTTTTTTTCATCTCTCGGCCACATCCCTTTTCCAATGAACTATATTTAAATTGTTTTCTAAATAAAGTTCAACTGCCGAATATCGCTAAAAGTTAATACATTTCCTTCTTGATATCACATACAGTAAAGAAATATCTAAATTGAAGGCGTTTTTTTAGAAAACAGCTATTTTCCATATAGGCATTTATAAGAATTTCTTGTGACAGCAATCCCATCACACGCCCCTTCTCCATGTGAAGTCGCAAAAAAAAAACAATTTCACTCTGGTTTTATACCGAAATCATTTTCACGATTCACAAGATTCACAAAATTGAATTTATTTCTTTACGGTGTTTCCAAACGTTTCTTTTTTATTAGAGCTGCTCCAAGCTCTTGCAGAAGTGTATTTACTTGTTGAACTTTCAAGGAATTAGCAGCTTCCTTGCATTGCGGTGTCGGACCTGACTTTTCAGAATCACGATTATCGTCGAGCGACTTATCTTCATCTTGGTCTTCATATTTTTGAGTTGATGACGTATATGGAGCATGCCCGTAAACAAAATTTTCTTTTTTTAATTAGGACCCCGAGCCGAGCGACAAGATTTGCAAACGTAAAAACCAACACAGTTTTTAAATTTAGTATTCCTCTTCTTCGTTATTATATACAAATTACTTGTCACGTATTTATCCGCCTTTCCTCAACAAATTGCAGTAAACGTTGGCCCAACCCAACTTTTTCTTCATATTAAGTACTGATCACGCCCAAAATTTCACAGTCCTGATTTTTATTGAAAACGACATTCACGCACAAACAAAAATTCAAAAAATATCGAAAGTTTCCAAAAAAAAAACGGGAAAAAGTAAGAGCGAAAGGAGATGCATCGCACATAATTTTATAGCGTCCGGGTTTGGACGTTAATCGACGTTTAGTGGCCGCGGCGCTCCAGCGCCGAACCCGTCAGCCGATGTAATGCTCGAGGGATAAATTCCTTTTTCCCAATCGCAAGGTCAAATACAATTTTGTTTTCTGGAACTCGTAGCTGAAGGTTCATTCTACACGTGTAAAATTTTAGCCCCTTCGCATATGAAGAATACGTAACAATTATATCAAATGTTTGTAAAAGTGTTAATAAAAATACGTTTATTTAACAAATTTTGAGTTTGTGTTTGGTCCAGTTGAGAGATAGGATGAAATTTCAACAGTCCATGCAAATTTATTGGATCATCACCAACAGAATTTTACTTCTGATTTTTTTCAAGAAAATAGTGACCAAATGTTCATGTAACAAAATAACAAACAAAAAAAAGGAATATTGAAAAATCCTTCAAATTATTTTCTTTTGTATGGTCGAATACTTCACGAATATATAATTTATTTTTTAATTCCGGTTTTCATGCAAAATTTGGTAGTACAGTTGACTTGATTTGGTTCTGGTACAAGTGATTCCCGTCCGTGCTCAACCGCCGCAGTGGGGACACAAAGGTTCTGCTATTCCCACTGTAAGCTTGGAGTTTTCTTTGGGTTGGGCATGGCGAAGCGAGTTCAGGGTGATGTTTTCACTACGAACAATGCACAAAAGAGTTACATTATTACTCGTTTGCCACTAATTTTCACTCGCATACACGCTACTTACAGCAGTTTTTCTATTTAAAGCATATATTTAGAACTACTGACATAACAAACATTTGTTACGTCCGCCAGAACCTTGAATTGCCACGAATTATTCAGATCGCTGCCGAAGCGTCAACCGATCGAAATCTTTTAAAATATTTTATATTTTTTAGTATCCAAGAAATACACCTTTCCTTTCTTAATCTTTTCATCGAACCAACCTACTTATCTAATCAGTCTAACATTATTGTTTGAAAATTCTTTAAGATTGGGTTTTTGCTGCCCAAGGGAGATTCCTTCATTTCTTGTGTGGTCATTATTCTAACCTCGCTGCTGTACATGTTTATTTTTACCCGTGCTTGAGGTCCATATCTTGCTATATATATTCCACGAAGAAGAGTATTATTCCTCTCTAATATTGCATAGACTTCACCACTCAACGTTGATAATACAGATTGGTCGCCTCTTGGCATAGGCTCACGGACACTATATCTTCCTTTCACACGAATTGGTGCATCACGCGGAAAAGTGTATCTCCGAATTTCGAATAGCCGGTTCGGATTCGAGTGCGGAATAAGCCGAACATTTCTAAGTTGTTCAATTGTAAGTCCACCTAGGCGGATAAAAGAATTTCTGGCAGGAGGAGACCTGACCGGAGAACGCGGAGAATGAGGCATGGCAAGAGAAAGAGTCAAGTCAAGATTAGAAGAATGTCCACTGCGAGGAACATAGTGAGTAGAGTTGCCATCAGTTGAACGCTCGAACTGTAAACTCCACTCTAAAACAAAAAACAAAGAATTCAATTCAGGAAAAATCTTTAAAAACTCAAACTCAAATAAAATCAATTTCAGTAACAGAATTGCACAAAAATACTCCAAAAAAGAGAATTTTTTTTTCAAAAATAAGTGTAATCGGTTTATTATAAACAGTTGTTCGACAAAGGAAAAAAGTGGAAGAAAAGTTTGCCTTGTGTATTCTCTTCCACACACTTCACACTCTTTCCCCTATTCTTCTTGTTTCCATTTTTCAAAGAATTCCTCTTGTACTCGTTTTCTGCTTAAATGCAAACTGAATAATTACGTTATGTTGAACGCTGACTTTTTGGTTGTGAAGTCGATCAATGTATTTTTGGTAAATGATCCATCTCTTGGTAGAAATTAAACCTCATTCATGCAATTAAATTATTTCATTGGAAAAACTGTACTTTTTGAATTTTTTCACATTTTTATAAAACTTACAAAGCAATTAATTACACATTTTTATTACAAGAAAATTCACGTTAAGTCTAATTGACTGAATTTTTACTCAACTTTCCCTCAAGATGTGATATCTTTGGATTTTCTTATTGTTTTTAGTGAAACTTTTTTTTGCGTAAGGTTTTCCTGTCCGCTCTTTGTCAGAAACAGTCAGATTTTAGTAAACCTCTCTTCTTTCCCCCACATTGTCTTAGAATATTTTTACCTGTCCCTTGTTAGTGTACCATATGTGCGTTTCAACGCGCACGTACCATACATATTCCGTACCAATAGGGACACCTTTCGAATTCTATTTTTTAACACACACATTGTGGATTTTGCCCGAATAAATTCCAGTTGATTTTCTTGTCATTGCGGACAAACTTACTTAAAGTTTAAAAGTAAAGATCAATTAGAATAGAATGCTGATTGAATCGCACTAACTCTTATATTGTATAGCTTTAAAAATGTACATAAAATTACATATATATAGTATTATTATATTCACCAATAGCATTAAGAATAACAGCCAAAAAACCGAGGAGGGTAGAAAGAATCTTCATATTTTCCAGTTAGAGAAAAAGCTTATTAATGAACAATTTAACGATAATGAATGTTCCAGTACATCAGGCTATAATTAGTATAACTGATAATCGTTATCGCAGACATTTTATAGGCGTCAAGCTGATATCAAAATTTATATAATCTTTTAATTTTGTAGCGCAAACCATCGTTCGATTTTGGCACATTTTCCTCAATTTCATAAAGGGAGGTTTAATATTTGGACAATTCTGATTTGTAACAGGGATTTTGTTAAGTTTCCGTCATCTGGATTAGAATTGAAATTATTTTTTAAAATTCCCCTTCCAATAAAAAACTTCCCTTTTCCACGTCAGATTATAATTGTTTATGAAAATTCCGAGTTTGAAAATAAAGATTATAATTCTTTAAGGTAGTCCCTGTAATAAGTGAGAATTTTTGTTTAAAATTTTATTTCTTCACTGAGAGAACTGTAATTCTGTTGGCGAATTTTTCTTTATATTTTATTCGTTCCTGCTGTTATATTTCGTTCGGTTCCTGCTGAAGGTAGATTTCTCATCGAATTTTTCTGCTTCAGCTTCATGAAGATTTTAAATGATGTAAATTGTTTAAATCAAATGTATTTCAATCTCTACGTATTTATAAATTTGTTCCTGACAATCGTCACTTTTATTACCAGCAAACTATTTTCACAAAATATCTATTTTAGTTTAGTACGAAAAAGATTTACTGAAGAAAAAAATTTTTTTTATGAAAAAGGGATTCTGCGTGAAGAACATTACAGGATTAAGATTCTTGTCTTTAAATATTGATCACTAGGAAAAAGATAGACAATTTTGAAAATGAAGTTTGCGTTTTAAATGTTCTATTTTGTTCAAAGTTTACTTTTTTACTCAAAATGTTACTTTTCTATCTTCAGTTAAAAATTTTTGGTTGGAAATTCTTCCTTTTTAGTTAGAAAATTCAAGTTCTTGTCTACAGTATGATAGTTTTTGATCTACTAGTCTGAAACCAAAATGGTTATTCTTAGTTGTGAGGAAATTCCACTCTATACCAAATTTATAATTTCTTTTACAGCCTCTTACAAGCGCACGACTTTGAAACCTTTTGAAATTTTTGAAATCTTGGGATATATTTGGATAACTTAAAACATTTGTTCAATCTATTTGAATCTTTAAAACTTCCCGTCAGCTTTGGAATATTCTTAAATATGTAAAATCTTTAAAATCTTTTGAACTCTCCAAAATCTTTGTGAAAAAGTTAAAACCTTTCAAATCTTTTAGAAACTGTGAAATTTTAAAAATCTTGGAATTCTTTTAAAATCTTTGAATCTTTTGAAATGTCATTAAAATCTTTTGAAATTTTGAAATTTTTTTTTGGTGCTGCAAATATCTTTGAATACTTGAAATTGTTTTGAAATCTGTGAATCCTTTTTGAAATCGTTGAAGTCTTTTTAAATCTTTACAATTGGTTAGAATCCGCAAAAACCTTTGCAATTTTTCGAAATCTATAAAACCTTTGCAAAACCTAAAACCCTTTGGAGTTTTTTGAAAGTGTGAAATTTTTCAAATCTTTCAAAACATTTCTGAAATCAATAAAATCCTCGAAATCTTTCAAAATACTTCAAATATTTGGAAGTATATGAAATGTTTGAAATCTTTCGAACTTTTTTGAAATATTTGAAACCATTTGAAAACTTTGAACTCCTTTGAGACGTAAGTTATCTTTATGAAATATTTTGAAATCCGTGTGAAAATCATTAAAATATTTTGATATTTCAGCAAAACCTTCTTAAATATTTTGAAATCTTTGAAATTTTTGTGGCATGTCGAAACATTTTGAAATTTATTAAAAAATTTTTCAATTTTCTAAAATGTTCTGAAATTTTTCTGAAATATTTGACTCCTTTTTAAAATTGTTGATATATCTTGAAATGTTTTGAAATATTTCGATATCTTCTAGAATCTTAAGAAATATTCCAAATTTGTCAGAACCTGCAAACATCTTGGAAATCTTGGAAATATTTTAAAATCTCAGAAAAGCTTTGTGAAGTCATTAAAATATTTTGTTATGTGAAAGCTGTAAAATCTTTTTAAATTTTTGTCAATTTTGTGAAATCTTCGAGACCTTTGTAAAAGCATTGAAATCTTTTTGAAATATTTGCAATATTTTTGAATCTTCGAAATCTTTTGAAATTGTTTGAAATTCGAAGATTTCAAAATAATATTGTAAATATTTGTGAAATATTTGTTAATCTTTTCGAATCTGCGAAATTTTTAAAATCCTTTTAAATCCTTGGGAAATCTTTGTGATATCTTTGTGAAATCGGTTCAAATTTTTGTTAAATATGTTTCAATCTTTCCAAAATCTTTTGAAATCTTTGAATTATTTTGAAGCTTTTTTAAAGCTCTGAAATCCTTATGAAATCTTTGTTTAATTTGTGATATCTTTGTGATATCATTTCAAATCATTGAAATATTTCAGAATCTTGAAATCTTTTGTATACTCACAAATGAAGCATTCTGCCCCTGTTTATCTTATAAATTCGATTACAATCATCCCAAACTTGTAGGAAAATTTATATGAATATTAATAAGAATTATTTGCAATTCCCATATTTGCTGAAAAGCGCCTCACATTTGCATGAATTGATAATTGTAGCAAAAATTGTTGATAAATTAGTCTGCCATCATTAGAATAACCTGAAATTTAATTTAATTCACTTGATTTTTTTAGAATAATATTTTTGATTTGTTTTTTAATTTCCCCTCGAAATTCGCAAATAACGATTTTAAACATCTGTCTAAATCAGTGACATTAAAGCATACAATGTGAAATTAAGCCATGATCACAAACATAATTTCTGAATAATTGGCTTAAAGTTGCCCGAAGAATCCCAGAAAATCATATTTTTCTTGATTTATTTCCAAATTTGTTATTTCATTCAAAAAATGTTCAGATAAAAGATGAAGATCTGGATGAAATATATTTTTTTTCCATTAATTTATTTCATGAAAACAGCCCACTTACCTAATCAGTTTACTCGGGACAGCTGCAGAATCTAATATCGTTACAAAATTTGTAAATAAAAAGAAAAATATGGAAATGTCAGAGAATTTTTTTGTAGAGCGTGCTTCAATTTCTTCATATTCTAATATGAAATCGATTACCAATATTTTTTATTTGTAAAAGTAGCTTGGTATTGCTGGATTAAACTATTTGGTTTAAAGTTTTTTTTTCAGTTGAAAATTAATTTATTTGAACTGATAATATAAATACTCTATTTGTGTTTGAAAATTTATCCTTTTAAGTCCAAATTTTAACCATTTAGTTAAAAATTCATGTATTTTGCTCCAAATTCATCATTTTTCGCAACAAATTATTTTTCCAGGTTACAAACTCATCTTTTAGCTTAAAAATTCCACAGATTCATTCAGATTTTTTCTCTGTCGAACACAAAAACTTTATAATTAAAAACTTAAATCTTGCGCAAAAATTGGCTTTTTTTTCAGTCAGAAAATTAATTTTTTGTTGGAAATTTAACTAATCCCGTTCCATATTCCATTCTTTTAGTTGCAAATTTTTCTCTCTGGTTGAAAATGTATCTTTCTAGTTAAAATGCATGTAGTATGTATAAAATCTGTCCTTTATAGTGGAAAATTCAACTATTTCAGTTGAAGATTCATAATTCTTCTTGAAAATTCACTAAAATTTCAATTAACAAATAAGCAATTGAAATAGAAGATTTATTATTTTAGTTGAAAATTCATCGCTTTGGTTGGAAATTTAACCACTTTGCTGAAGTTTAATTATTTTGTTGATAATTCAAGTCTTTTCTTAAGAAATCTTCCCTCTTAGCTAAAAAAAAAGAAATATGTTTTAATTATGTATTATTTTATTCCGATTATAAAATCTTCGATGTAAAAATGTTATATGAATAAAACGTTGGTCTTTGAATAGTTAAGTTAAGGCAAAACGAAAAATTGGTAAAGGAAAAATCACGAAATTTTGAAAATGAAGTTTTGCGGTCAGCCTAATATTTTTGATTTACATTACCAACAGAAATTCAATTATTGTTGTGGAAGACAGTCGTCTACTATTATTGTTTGAAAATTCTTTGAGATTGGGTTTCTGCTGCCCAAGGGAGATTCCTCCATATCTTCTGTGGTCATTATTTTAACTTCGTTGCTGTACATGTTTATTTTTATGCGTGCTGCAGGGCTAAATCTCATTGAATATATTCCACGAAGAATTCTATTATTTTTCTCTAATATTGCAAAGACTTCACCACTGGACGTTGATATTACAGGTTGCTCTCCTGTTGGCATGGCCGCCGGAACATTAGGTCTACCTTTTAAATGAATTGGTGCATCAGGAGGGAATGTATATCTCCGAATTTTGAATTGCCGATTCGGGTTCGAGTGAGGAATAAGTCGAACATTTCTAAGTTGTTCAACTGTAAATTCACCTAGGCGAATAGAAGAATGTCTTGCAGAAGGAGATCTGGACTTGGCACGAATAGAAGATTCGGCAGGAGGAGTAGACCTGACCGGAGAACGCGGAGAACGAGGTCTGGCAGAAGGAGACATTTCCGGAGAATTAGAAGATGTACCACGAGGAACACCATGAATGGGGGTCCCATCGGGTAAACACTCGAAATTCGAACCTAACTCTGCAACGACAATCAGAAAATCTAATGTAGCAAAAAGCTTTCGAAACATAAACTCAAAAGGACAATTTGTGTAACGGAATTGCACGAAAAGATTTTGAACAAGAGAAATATTTTTCCAAAAATCATTGATCGTTTTAGGAGACACATTTTTATAATAAGAAAAAAAGTTGGAGAAGAAATTCGCCTTTTTTCTTGTTCAAAATGTTTACTTCAATTAATCGAAAGATTATTTAATTCAATTATATTTATTCTGTTTTGGTTGAAAATTTAACTACTGAGTAATCTTTTGCTGACTTTTAGAGCGCACCATATGTGTTTTAATGCGCACGTATGGTACTATTCCGTATCAATAGGGACACTTTTCGAATTCCGAACTTCATTTTTTCAACTCAAACATTATGGATTTCCCCGGATAAATTCAGGTTAAAGCTTTCGTCATTTCGGACAAACTTAATTAAAGTTTAAATGCGGATGGCAGTTACAGATATAAATATTATATAACTATATTCACCAATCAAATTGAGTGTAACCGCCAATGAAAATATGAGAGTATAAATAATCCTCATATTTTTCATTAGAGAAAAAGCTAATTAATCTATTAATGCAGACTGCGATAAAAAATTTAACTAATTAATATTCCAGCACATCAGGTTATAAATAGTTTAAGTTGTACTCCTTATCTGAGAGACCATGGGCGTCCCGATACTTCTGCTTGGATATTTACATTTCATTAGAGATAGTTTTCGGAGCAAAAAGGTATAATTACTAAACTTGATCAAACTGATATCAAAATTTATATAATCTTTACTTTTAAACTGAATCCATCGTTCATATTTGTGAATAAAATTACAATTTTCAATAAAAGTTTTTTTTTAAATTCCATTCTCCTATATTAGAATTAAATTTTTTGTTGAAATTTCTGTTCTATTCACTTTTTCCAATTTTTTGATGAGATATATTTCAAATTGTGACGAATTCTGACTCTTAGCAGGGATTTTTTCAAATTCCTTTCGTCTAGATGAGAATTAAGATTCTTTTCCACAATTCCCTTTGCATACAAAAAATTGACCTTTGCAATTTCAATTCTGATTCTTTACGAAAATTCCCAGTTTGAAAATAAAAATTATAATTTTTCAGTGTAATTCCCTGTTACAAGTGAGAATTTGTGTCGAAATTATATTGCATTACTGAAATTACAAAATTTCTATAAATTTCTGTTCGAAGACAGGATAATTGTAATTCTGTTGGCACCCTGAAAATTTGTTTAGGAATTGGAAAGATGAATTTCATTCTTTCCTATTCTTTATCTAATGTTTTAGAAACTAGGTACTCGAAACATGTTGTATTCTGTTTCTTTTTCTTTCATTCTTAAGATGAGCGATCGAAAAGAAATCAGAGGCACCTTCTGGGACGCATTAAATGATACAGTAAGTACTTGCGATCATCGTGAAAGAATCATTGTGCTGGGGAATATGAATGGATGGGTCGGCGACCAACGTCAGGGTAAAGATACAGAAAGGGTGCTATGTAATTTTGTTAATGCAAGAAAAAAGTAAAGAGGGGAAAGATTAGTCAGCTTATGCTTAGAAAAGGGTCTACTTATTGCAAATACTTGGCTTAGGCATAAAACGATCCACATCTACAACTATTGTAAAGGAAATAGCCACAGTATAATTGACTTCGTTACCGCGGATGAAAGACTAAGAGGACTGGTAAAAGATACAAGAGTCATGAAAGGCTCTGAATGAAATACTGACCCTTACATTCTAGCCTCCAAAATAAACTTAGGGTGGGGTTGGAGAAGAAAGAGAACCAAACAAATGAAAGAAATGCGAATAGGTATTAAAAATTTACAGAAACCGGAAGTGCGAGTCGACTTTCAGAGTAAATTAAACGAACGCATAAAAAGGGCAACTTGGAAAGCGCTTATAAGCAATAAAGATATAGAGGGCGCCTGAACTATGTCACGGGATATCATTATTAAAACTGCGACTGAAGTTTGTGGTAAAGTGGTTGTATGAAGAAAGTCTGGCGATGCATGGTGGAATGATGAAATAGAGGCACCTCGACAAGAAAAGAAAAAAATGTACAAGAGAACGTTGAACATCACAAGCCTTAGCGATGATGAGAGAAATAAACTTGATAGTGACTACAGAGACAAAAAGAGGAAAGTTAGAAGACTAGTCAAGGAAAGTAATGATAAAATCAGAACAGAAGAAGGGAAGGAAATACAAAACGGCTTTGAAGGAACCATGAAACTATTATTTAAAGAGATGAAGGAAAGTAATAGTACAGAGTTAGTCTGCATGAGAAATAGAAAATATGAAATTCTATATGATGCGGGCGAGATAGTAGAAGCCTTAAAAGGCGGTGTTAAAGAATTATGAGGAGGTGAAGATCATTATAATGCAACAAAACTGCGATTTAAGAAGATTGTATAGGATTTTAAAAATTTCAAGTTATATGAAGGAATTTAATGGGATTTCAAAAAGGACAAACCCATCATCTAAATCTAATGAAGAATAATAACAATTATTATTATCTAACTTATTATCAGAATGGCAATATTTGTTTTAAAATCTAAGGATGGGCTAAGATTACGATCAACATGTTACTGTTGATAAGGCAGATATCGAAACTGTAGAGGAAAATTACGCAAAGTTTGCACAAACAGACGATGAAACTGTACTGATGCTAACTTTTAATTAAATTTATCTTCTTGATTGATCAATTCGTCTTTTTTTAGCAGAAAATTATTATCAACAATATCGTTTATTAAATTCCGAGTATTGAATAATACTTTGACCCGAGCGACGCCCAGTGGTCCAACCTCAGAATTTACCTCATTATATTCCTAGAAATTTGGCAAAATGGAATTTTTTACTTTTTCATTTGTGCAACAATAGTAAAACAAATAATAAGTTAGAATTTCTAGCAATATGATTTTTCACCTTGAATAGTAAATACCGAAATTAACTCAATCTTGATCAGGATAATTTCACTTGCGCCCGAAGAACACAAACAATGTTCTAAGATAACACTTGCCTACAGTGCTTAACAGTTAAAAACATTATTTTTTCTCCTGATTCTGTTAAATTGACTGCTAGATCCATAAATAGGAACGAAATTGTCACCAAACGTCAAAAATTGATCCTATAAACAATTTTATCAACACTTATTCAAATTTGTTTTTCATCTCTTGGCCACACGTCCTTCACATTGAACTAAATTCAAATTGTTTCAGAAATAAATTTCAACTGCGAAATATTGTTAAAAGTAAATACATTTCATTCTTCATATCATATATAGTACCTAAATGTCTAAAATTGAATGCTTTTTTTTAGAAAACAGTTATTTTTTCATTCAATCTTCTTGGAAATAAGCTAGTATTAACATTCCATCAATAGTAATGGAATTTACTGTTGTTGCAAACTAATAACTAACCAAATATGTAAATGTACAGTGAAAAAAAAATTGGCACCAAGTAAATGCATATACTTGAATCATAGTTCTTAGGAACAAACAAATATTCTTCAATAGTAGCCATTTTTATTTAAACCAGACGCATATCTTTTTTT
>CAKNWW010348339.1:3089-14086 GCA_932074435.1 Andricus kollari | reverse complement strand
AATTCAAACGGCCTACTTCTAAAGTTACCTACTCTTGCATAGTTTGCCCTATATACATTTTATGCAGTGGCCTTCAATTATTTTTTAAAGAGATTGAAAAACCAATAAAAACACAGACCTCGGTCCGCTTACGTTGAAATTCCAGCGTTCCAATTATTTTTAATGGCTTTTACATGCTTTTTTATTTTAATATTTTTTACATAATTGAATAGTCGCTTTTTGCCAAATGAAATTTTAATGAAGGTGACGACTCAATTTAAAAACAAAGTTAATTCCTTTTTTTAATTGGAATTTTTTAAAACTGAATCGAAAAGTGAAGCGTTCAAAATGGAACAATCATATTCTCAATTTAAAAGCTTTTTAAATTAGAATAATAAAACTTGATCAATTTATATGAAATTTTAATTTCAAGGCCTTAAAAATTGGTCAAAAAATTCAAATAAAACATTGAAAATAGTATATTATATATTTGTATAATTTAAAATTGAAAACACTTAGAAATAAACAATTTTCAAATAAGGCTTTAAAACTGGAATGTTTTTGAATTTGACAGTTTAAAAAATGATAAAATAACTTTAAGAAGAAAGCCTTAACAACTAAAGATTTTTTATCGAAATAGTTAAAAATTTATCTAATATATGAGTAAAAAACATTCAAATTAGTAGCGTCTTCAAATAAACAATTAACAAATTCACTGTAAGTAAATAGTTCAAAACTGTAGCATGAATTATTTCAAATTGAAAACCTTAATAACTGAACAAGTTAAAATATAAATATAAAAAATTGCAGATCAATCTAATATTACTTTTAAAATTGTTAAATTTTTATGATAAAGACCTTGATGAACAGTTTTAAGTTTGAAGCATTCAAAATTAAATAATTATAATAATTAAATCTTTTAAAATTTTACAATATCAAAAATTTTATGATATAAAATTAGTTACTCAAGTGTGGAATACTTTAAAAATAGTGTATTACCATAAATTCAAAGTAGTTAAATGATAAAATGAGACAAATTAATGTTTTTAAAATTTAATAGTTTAAATGTGGGACAATAAAAATGTATGAGATTAAAAAAATGCCACCTTGTAAATTGAAACAAAAAGAGCAAAATTGAATTTGCGGCTTTTGAAATATAACAATGTCGGAACCGAACATGCAAAACTAACAAATGTAATACATTGAATATATTCCCAATTTAAATATTTCTGTTTTATAATGTCAAATTGGAAGCCTGAAAAATGACATAAACAGTTTCAAAAAAGCATCAAAAGCTGTTTTAAATTATTAATTTCTCTACCTAAACAATGAGAAATTAAACATTTCAAAATTAATCCCATCCAAATTTAAAAAAATAATAATTTGATGATGAATAATTGAAATATATTCATAAAAAAAGTAATCATCTAAGTTAACTCCATTGACAAAGTTTTCAATTTCAATGTCACTTTATTCGGTGAGGACCAATTTTCTAAAATTATTGATTGATCAATAAACCGTTAACAGACTTGAAACTACAGTTGTTCTAAATTAATTTTGTTTTCAGCCAAATCGAACGCGATGCTGAAGCTTCAGGTGAGCGATGGAATCGAAACTAGCAAACCAGCGAGTTTGCGAGTGTCTGCATATCCTTTGCAGATCAAATTGCTACATAACACTGGATTGGTAGTAGTGCACCGTTCATTTTCACACCTTACACCCGGAAATCTCTCTTTTGTGACTAATTCCGACGACACAAGTATTGAAATTCGCTACGACATTGTTGTTCCACCACAACACGGTGCGATGCAAAAATTCAAGAATCAAAGCGGAACCTGGGTGGATGTTGATTACTTTAGTAGCAAAGATGTCGAAATGGAAGGAGTTCGTTATATTCACAATATCGGTAGTCCCAGTCACGACGGATTCAAATTCCAAGCCAGCGTTAGAGAAGTCAGAACCCAACAAACGTTTGAATTCAAAATTACTTTTATCGATTTAGAGTTGAAGGAGATGAGAAGGTATGGAATTAATTTCACAAACACGGCAGATGTTTCTATAAACACGCAAAGTCTGAGGTACCAAACAAATCCGTTGATTATTTCTCCGAGTAAAATTACCTATCGTATAGAAGCAGTTCCACGCTATGGTGATCTTCTATTGATCCAGCAAACTTTGAAAAGGAGCAGCACCTTTACGCAGGATGATGTTGACTCAGGGAAACTCAAATACAGACTCTATCGAAAGGCATATTCTACCATTGAGGACAAATTTTTCTTCAAAGTTTCTGCTCCTCAGTGCACGGATATATCTTCTAGTTTGGCTTTCAGACATTACGTTGGGAAGAATATGAAGGTTCCTGAAAATTTGGAAGCATTAAAAGTTGATGAAGGATCTAGGGTGCCACTGAAGATAGCCAAAACAAACTTTATTGACTATGGAGTGACATCATTAGCCTTCAATGTTACAACTGGACCTCATCATGGCTGGTTGGCTGTGATGAATGATTCCAATTCCGTTAAACGATCAAACGCTACCTTCTTTACTTTGCAAGAACTTTTGTCACAATTTGTTTACTACATTCATGACGATTCGGAATCCAAGGAGGATGCTTTCCAGTTTTTGGCTACCTCAAACAACGGTGCCGATTTCATGTACATTGGAGTCTTTCGGATTGATGTTTTGATGCGAAATGACAATCCACCGGAAAGACTTGAACGAAAAGTGTTCCATGTGGTATCTAAAGGCGAACGTCTCTTAACGAGTAAGGATTTACTATACACTGATAAGGACGTTGATACAAAACCGAGTGATTTACTTTATACGAAGAAGGACATTGCGAATGGTGCTCTTTACAAAATAACCGATTTTGCAGTACAACTGAATCAATTTACCCAAGAGGACATCAACAACGAATTGGTTATGTTCCGACATTATGGGGAAGATCATGGGATATTCAAGTTTACTGTCAGCGATGGTCAGATATCGACTCCAGGGGACTTGGAAATTCAAGCGAGTCCACCTTATGTTCATCTTCTACTTGGAAGTCATCTAGTTGTCCAATTCAACCGATCAGCAATTCTCACCTTAAAGGAAATCGATCTAGAGACAAACGTCTACGCAATTGATAAAGATATTAGATTCACGATATTAGAGAAACCCAAACATGGCGTTTTGATGAAGCACACAAGGGAAACGACCAGTTTTGACCATAATGATCTCACGAGAGGAACTGTATCCTATAAACATGTAGATGGTTCTTCTTCTAAAGATGATATTAGGTTCAAAATTTCCGTGAAAGGTGCTGAAGCTGAAGGTGTCTTGGTAGTGAAAATCTTCCCCGAGAGTTACTGGGAAGCTCTTGTCGTTCAGAACAACAAAACTATTTTTGTGGAAGAAGCTACCAGCATTTTAATCAGTAAAAAGAGTCTTGAGATAATGCATCCCAAAATTCCAGCAAACCAGATAACGTACCACATTCAGGAGTGGCCAAGGAATGGATACTTGGAAGTACAGCCACAAGATGAATTCAGTGAAGAGACCAGGGAGGATTACAGTGGAACTCTAGTGAAGCACTTTGAGCAAAATTTAATCAACGAAGGTCGTGTTTACTACGTGCAAGCTGTAATCAATCAGACCCAAGATAGATTTGTTGTAGATGTAACGAATGGAATCACTTCGCTAAGAGGTCTTAGTATAAACTTCGTTATCATTCCAGAGAAATTATACATGGGTTCTCAAAATCTTACTGTGATCGAAGGGAAAGCAGTTGTATTTTCTCCTAATGATTTCTTTCCGATCACTTCTTACTACGCTGGGAAGATAACTGATTACAGAGTAACAGAGAAACCAAAACACGGATCAGTAGTCGACTCGACGAAGAACTCTCAAGTCAAGAAATTTTCTCAAAAGCATATTAATGCTGGTGTCATTGTATACAAACATAATGGAGACGAATCCTTTAGCGATAGTTTCAAGATGGTAGTGACTGCTGAAGATAAGGCGAGTGAACCTTTTGAAGTTTGGATCAATATACAACCAGTCAATGATGAGGTTCCTATTCTTTCTAATGAGACCAAGTTAAGTGTTTGGCAAGGGGGTTCTATTGTTTTCAGCTCAGATCATTTGAACGCGATTGATAATGACACTACCCCTGATGATATCATTTATAACGTAACGAGTGTCAAGAATGGATTTATTTCACATGCTGCATTCCCTGAGAGGGATATTTATATGTTTAGTCAGGAGCAGGTCAACGAGGGAAAGGTTCTATTTACACATACTAGTAAGTATTATTTTCTTCCTCTTGTCACTTTTTTATCCTTCTTTCTCAGTTTCTGATTCTGATCAGCTAATCCTATTTTTTACCAGATGGAACCGATGCTCAGTTTTCATTCACCCTCTTTGATGGTATCCATTCAACTGACACCTACATGATTCCAATTGTTACGAAACCAGTTCGACTGCTCATCCGACAGAACAACGTCTTGAATGTTTTTCCTCTAACCAGAAAGCCAATATCTGATAAATTATTGTTGACGACATGCCCAGACAGCGATAGAGAAATTAAATATATAGTCAGAAGTCCTCCAAGGATGGGGAAGATTATAATGGAAACGAGTGAAGGAGCCTGGCAGGAAGTTAACAGATTCACGCAGAGCAATATCAACCAGCATAAAGTCACATATGAGCATACCAAACAATTTATGGATCTTTTGGCTAATGATTCCTTCACCTTCGATGTCGAGACACATTATGCGATACCAATTACTAATCAGGTAAGTTATTTATAACTTATGTTTTCTCAGATTATGAATGATCTTGACTAATAAAAAAATGATTTTTTTGCAGATTTTCAAAATTGATATATCAGTCTCTAGTGGTGGACTGGACAGATATGTTGCAGTATCAACAGTCGGAGTCGAAGAAGGTGGTCAGGCCCAAGTGATGATGAACATCAGCGGCATAATAAACTTCCTAAAAACTAAATCTGGCATCAGAGATCCAACAGTGCGGTTAAAGTTGGTTACTCGTCCTAATCACGGTCATGTTATGCTTTTGCCCGATCTAAACATCACAACATTTGAACAAACACAACTGGAAGGAGGAAACGTTGGATACTTCCATGATCATTCTGACACCCTGGAGGACAGCATTGGCTTTTCTCTTTACCTCACGGCTCCTCAGCTGACAAGACAAGTATTTCTCTGCAACGTCAGTGTTCCCGTGATGATTAACGCAGTCAATGATGAGCCCTTTAAGCTGGAAACGAATGAACCCTACATCACAGTTGTTCAGAATCAAAATCAGACAATAACTCATGAGGATTTGTTGACAGTCGATGCAGACACCGGACCTGAGGATCTAATCTATCAAGTGATATCAGGTCCAACTCATGGTAGACTACTCTTATTGCCTTTTGATCAAAATTCATCACACGTGCAACTGGCAAATAAATTCTCCCAATTCGACATTGACTCCTCCCGAGTAGTTTACGAACACAGTGGTCCTTTGCAAGCAGCTTCTTTCTATTTCCGAGTCTCGGATGGACGTTTCAATCCCTCATACAAGGTCTTCAATGTCCGCGTTTTACCTATAAGGTTAAACGTAACTGTCCCTTCTCCAGTTTCGATTCAACAGGGGCAAAATGTTGCTGTGATTTCTGAACAAAACGTGAAATTGGACTCCAATGCGAGACAAGATTTAGTGACCTACGAAGTCACCAGATCACCAAAGCACGGTGACCTTTACGTACGAGACATGGCTGCTGTGACTTTCAAACAAACAGATTTGCTTTCCAAGAGTGTCGTATTTATGCAAACTGACATGACTATCTCAAACGATAGTCTGGAACTATCAGCTCACCTAAGTGGCTTCGAAGTTAAGCATATACATATTGACATAAAGGTCGTACCATTGATGATCATGAACCCACTGGTGACCCTAGTTGGGGAAAAGAAGAGGCTATCCCTCCAATATTTGGATGCAACTCCTCTCGCCACCTTGACAAATAGTAATCCGGTCTACACGATAATCAAAAAGCCTAAGTTCGCCAAGCTCAAGCGGATCATCAGGAGTTCCTCATCGTCTGGCGAAAAGAGAGGTACTCGAGAAAAAGAGGTGACCAGGTTCACCCACCAGGAAATCGTCTCTGGTGTGATTTACTTGGTCTGCAAGAAAATTCCCACTATGGAGTTTGAAGGACTCCCAGACAGTTTTGCTTTCATCCTAGCTGCTTCAATTTTCCAACCAGCGGTTGGAGAATTTCCCTACCGACTGAAACTAGATTTGGAGGATTACAATATGACTCTGGGTGGGCCAATGGACCCAGTAGGTCATGAAGGTGAGATGGCAATAGCACCTAACATGAGCAACGACTATTTGCTAATCCTGGGGATGTTGCTCGGAGTCTTCCTTCTTGGAGTTCTAGTGATTATAACAATTAGGTATAGGCAAAATCAGTACAAGCATGCAGAAGATGATGATAAACAAGAGACGAGTCCTGCACTTAGTGTGATGCCTCTTCCAAGGCCTCCTGATCATCTGATGCCCGCAACACCACATCTTAAAAGATTTGCTAATGATCACAACAGCCTAACTTCCAGCACACCTTTACCATCTCTTCCTTCGATGACTTCCACACTACCCCAGTGTAAAGTCATTCCTCTAAGTCCCCTGGAAAGCATAACGGGCTCCGAAGTAGATGTCTCTGCCAGGTATCCCTACGGAGTCGCTGATGGAGAGGAATGGAGTAGTTTCGAAACCTCGGATCTACCTTGCCAATCGGCAACTTCCCAGAGGCCCAATCCTCTTTTGAGAAGGAATCAGTACTGGGTCTAGCAGGAGGCCTACGCCCATCGCGGGCGAAAGGATCCATAACCTCTGTAATATGTATCCACCTCTGAAAGACTGACATGAGTCAAGATTATCTCATCGCTACTTCGAACTCAATGTGCCTAAGAAAGTAAGACTTTTCGAAGCCTTTCTGCGATCCTGCGAGCCACGACCTTAAAAAAAGGGGCCGCTTGCAAAGCCGCTTAAGTGTGATTGTTATTTCTATTAAGTGTGTATTTATCTGGACTCCAGACTGCTTCGAGAACAGTCTCAAGATTTAGTTTTAATGTTGTTTTTTTGTGATGAATGATGCATCGAGAGAAAATTAAAAATCCTAAGGCACTCTAACTCAAGATTTCTTCTACCGACATTTACCGATATCTCGATCAATAGAAGGTTCGTTTCCGTGCTAAAGTTCGAAAATTCTTTCTCTCGGTATATCATAATGTGTAAAATTATAATGAAAGTACTGATCGAACAAGTTTACTCTAGTGATAAAAACGAGAACATGTTCTGACCCAAGGGCCTAAAATAAGTACTGGCAATTCGACCCTCGTTTAAAGAGACGCGGATATCAGTGCAAAAGACTGCACGCTCAAACCAGGGAACATACATAATTTTTGTACTAGATTGAACAAACAAACAAACAATTTCTCGTCGATTCGCGATGAAATTTCTGACTATAAAATTGCATTTAGCTGATGCCTCGAGAGCTCAAGTATTAAACATATCTTTTTAAACTCCCTTCTCGTACTTCTCCATACGTGCACTGAACTGTAACAGAAACACGAAAAATGTATATAATACATGTAAAATTTCTAACTTGAGCTTTAGTTAAGAAAGCAAAATTCCTAGCTTAGTTGAAATTAGTCACATATTTTAGCTCTGAAAGAAAATCTGTCTTAATTTTAGTTAAATCAAAACGTGTTTCCAAAACATTTCTGTATCTATTCTAAACGCTCAGTAATATTTATTTTTTTGTGCCGAAAAATGCATTAGTAAATAATACACGTTTTTGAAAATTATGTTCAATTCTAACAGTAGCACGACTTTCAGTAGGAGAGGTATTTTTCGTTAAAAATAGTCCAACACAATCTAACTAACGTTAAAAAGTAATTAACATCACAACAAGGATTTTTAGTTGAAGGATAGCATTCCATAAGGCCCTAACTCACAAATTTTCAAAAATGAGTTTATTGGCTCAAAAAATTAAAAGAATTCCTTAGAGAACTGCGTGAACGGAACGGTTACGCAAATGCGAGTCCGTAAAGTGACCACAATTAGGCCTTTATGGAACGCTACTTTTCAATTGTGACTCATTAAAAAATATGAAACAGACAGTGTTCTATTTCATTTTGAATCCAACAGTAGATGAGCTTAATATTTTATATTCTTATTGTTTATTATTTATAGCTACTTTATTTATTTATATTTTAATATTTTCAAAAAAAGACTATTCGAATGTAATAAAAGTCCCTCTTAAAACTTGTTTTCGTGATTTATATATTCTTAAGTCTCCCATTACAATAATCCGCACTGCCTGTTTTATATTTTTCTAGGGTTATATGGGAAATATGCTCACTAGGGCATATTTGGATCCTTTTTCAAATTTATTCACGATTTCACATAGAACTCAACACTAATTTTATCTTTTCACACATTCATATTTATTTATTTGTACTTATTAATGTGCTCAAAAATTAAGATTTAAAAACTGTGTGGGGCAAACCGAGGTGCAATATCAGGTGGCCACACACAGCTTTTAATTTGTAATTTTTTTACATATGAATAAATATAAATAAATATATGTGTGTGTAAAAAGATAAAAAATGCATTGAGTTATATGTGAAATTGTGAATAAATGTGAAAAAGGATGAAAATATGCCCTAGTAACGTTCCGTTCACGAGGTTCCCTAGGGTATCGCTAATGCATCCCATAAAATCTGCAAATATTATAATTTACAAAAAATGAAATCAATTACTTTGATTAATTTTTTTGAATTTATTTTTTATAATGATCCAGAAATGACTCTGAAAGCAAATATAGTGCACATTGTCACTGTATTGAAGACCATGCAAGAATTACCTCAAATAGTTGTCTTTTTTTACACTATTTGCTGAATTTATCAATTACGATCTGCAATTACTAAACAGAACTACCATCGAAACAAATTTTCAAAAGTATCGCTTAGAAACTAATATTACTACGTCCTGTACAATCAAACCGATCAGTCGTTTTATATTAGAAATTTTTTATACATAGATTAATAATTAACGCTTCAAGTGTAAATATTATGTATCTAAGTAATTTAGAACATTTGTAGATATTTATGTGCAAATAACTGTTTGCCGCAAAAAGAGCATAGAGCAGTGTCACCGAGATCACGTTTTTAAATCGGAATGATAAAAAAGTAAGCCTAAAAAATTATACTAGATATTAGAGTACATTTAAAACTACTATATAGATAACAAAATCAAAATCTTCCTTTCAATAGGGATAAGAAGTGAAAATTTGGTTTAATTGCGTGGTCCAGATTGCACTGCTTTTGAAGGAATATTCTGTAGCACGTATTTCATACTATTTTGTAAACAGTGCGCGTGAAAATTAATGTAAAAGACTCGACAGGAAACGAAATCCCCGTACGAATAACCCCGAAAATAGAAAGATAGCAACTATCGTAATAGTGACTACTATAAATAAAAATTCTTTTATACCAATCGTCATTGTAGTTAGAATAATTATATTATTATAATTTCGCAATTTCATCAAAGTCATAAAATTGTATAGTGTATTTGCGCAAGTAATTGTATGATATTTGTGAGAAACGTGTGAAATTTATTGATGAACATATACTTTATAATTAATTGTTTTAATAATTTTGACAAATTTATGGATAATATTATATTGAAAGAACCTAAAGATCATTTGAATCAGGTTTCGACTTTAAAATACTACATAATAAAATAAATGATTGAAATGATCTTGACGTTTTTTTCTGCGTATGTAAATGTGTGTATGTGTAAATTATATAATGAACTGTTCGATCGCCAAAAGCAAAAATACGATATTGTGCGTCAACGGTCAGTTATAAAGGTATTTCAGTATTATATACATACAATACGACGATTTTATGAATGTTGATTGAAAGAAGTGTCCGTTGTTTTTCATCAACTGAAATTAAATGAAATTTTGAACTCTTATATTGTATGATCCAATGACGAGGATTTTAGTGGATCTAAACAGTGTAAAAATATTAAGGCATTCTAAAGCGGACGTTAACTTAGTATGGTAATGATTATTATGTTTATTATTATAGTAATTATATTATTACATAATTATATAATAGTAGTTGACCGAGTAATTCGCAGCTTATGTATTAATAGCAGTTTTTATGAATAATTTAATGATTCCATTTTATTTCAAATGAAATACTATTAATTAATGAATTTGCTGGGAATGAAAAGTTAGGCTTTTTATATCCACCGAGCTGAAACGTTCTGACAATGAGTGCCAATTTTATGTACTCTGTACAATAGTTTACATAGGAATGTATTTTCCCTGTCGACTGTAACTCGTAAATCTAATAAACTGAATGTGCGATGTTTATTGCTTTTGAAAATTATTTTCTACCAAACTATCGATTTTATTACTCTTCTCATCAAATGTATTATTTTTTACTAGCAGTAAATGCTAGTAACGTATCTCGATTTTTATTCCCTAAGATTAAAGATAGGAACATTTAGAAATCCATTATTACTACATTTTAAAATAAAATAATAATAAATGAAAATATATTGAATTATTTTGAATTAAAAATGCTCCAACTCAAACTTTTTTAGATTAGGTAAAGTTTTGAAAAATGACAATAATTCGAATGGAAAGAAAAGGAATTCAACTTGTTTATTTTACTGTTATTTTTTTATTTATTGTTTGATCTATAAATTATATTGAAAGTTTTTTCGTGATTTGGAAACGTTTTTATTTCGAAAATGTAAAATACCTCTGCAAAAAAAGGTAAAAGTTTTCATAAATTAAAATAGAGCAAAACACTGAATCTTTGAATTGCTCAAATTTTCCAAATTTCTTCGTTATATAAGTATTTTAAACGCACGAAAATTTTCAACAGTTTAGGAAAATTTGTACCTATAATAATTTGGAATTTTAAAAATGTTACGAAAACTGA
>CAKNWW010348337.1:0-12298 GCA_932074435.1 Andricus kollari | reverse complement strand
TCAAAACCACTGGGCATTTCCACAATATAATTAGGGAGAAACCAGTTGTAATTTTTTACTCAAATTAACGTCTATCCCGTAGTTTTTAATACAGTAAGATTTATACAAATTACTTAATCGAGATTACAATAGTAATATAAACATATATATCAGTAGATTTTACGATAAAGATCCCGAAAAGGCGCAAAAATATTTAGCTCAAGAATACAAATACATGAATTCAAAAGCATTTTGCATGTTTACATACAAATGCAAATTTAAATATAATAAAGAAATAAATTTTACTTTTGCAGTGCGTGTTACAATTATAAATCATTCAGAAAGATGAATGTGATAGTAGTCTAATAAAGCTTTGTAGAGAATATTCATTAGTTACAATCTTTACAAAATTAAAAAAAATTAATTTAGAAAAATGTAGAATCAGAAATTCGATGGTACTCTAATAAGGCTTTTAAGGGAAAGTTCATTGGCTACAATTTTTACGAAATTTCACATCAGGCTTAATGCAATTGTCATATGCAATCTTTGAGGGCGTGTCATTAAGGGAGCCTTACGGAACATGAAATGTCGAGCCCCCTCTCAGATAATTCAAATACTATTTAAAATTCTTAAAGCAAATGATACTGTTATCAATGTACATAAATGACTGATTAAAAAGATTATCTTGATTTGTTGTGTGTGTAGCAAGTCTTTTGTTATCCCGCTACATTGTACAGTGTACATTTAGCTTATATCTGCTCTATTTTTAGGTTCTTACTGTAAAAAACAGATTTATGAATTACAAATATCGTATAAAAATAAATCCTACTGCTCGAAAAGGTCTTATAATTATAAATCATTCAGAATAATGAATGATATATTCTTCTTATAAAGCTTCTAGTAAAATATTGATTCCTTACAATCTTCACGAAATTTCTCACGAGAAGCAGTGCCCTTCATTGGAAGAGTATGAAGATCCTCCCTGGAACTCTTTTTTTCATCTTAGTGCTTTTCCTTGATTCTGTTGGTAAATATAATAGTATTAAATCTGTAATTTTTCAGTGTGCATTGAATTGCAGTATACGTATGTGAATCAAATATAAACCGGAATTTCTTCTGCACTGTCACATAAGCGCCCGTATAGACTTAGGACTAATTGGAGGCTGATGCGGGGTTATTTCAAACTTGCTCGGTACTGCTTAGGCCTCTCCCTTCTCTTTCGTTTAGTAGCTTGCGCGATAAGTGAGAAAGAAGTGCCAGTGTCTGTGGCGCAACGAATTATAATAAAATTTTTTAGTAAAAAAAGCATAAAGACCAATGAAATTGTGCGTAGGTTGAAGCAGCAGTTGGGTGGTAAAACATTATCGAAGACTCAAGTGTTTGCGTGGTACCAAAAATTTATAGAGGGGCGTGAAAACGTACAAACCACGCCTCATGCAAAAAAATGGATGCTCGCAACGATTTTTTGGGATTACAAAGGGGTTGTGTTCGTTCATTTTCTTCACAAAATGAAGACGGGCTGATTGCTATTCTATGCTTTTGGATCAGGCAGCCTACAAGTCCAAAAGACGGGGCACCCCCATCCGCAGTGTCCTCCTCTTGCACGATAACACAAGTCTCGCTTTAACTCAAGCAACACTGCAGGAACGGCACTGGACCTTTCTCGAACATCCTGCCCATAGCCCGGATCTCTCACCCTGTAACTACAATTTATTTGGACCACTGAAAGAGTAGAGGAGGTAGAGCACTTCGTGCGCCAATGGCTTCAGACCCAACCACATTCGTTCTATGATACTGAAATTCAAATGCTACCAATTCGATGGCAAAAGTGCATTGATTGTTGTGGAATTCTTTTCAAAATTATGATCAAATTAAAATAAAAAATGGGTAGAGCGGGGTCTAAAGTCCCACATACGATAGCATAAAAACAAATAATTTGTTACTCGATCTGACATTTTACGTCGCTCTGTCGAATCAACATGAACTCCTGATGTTGTTAGTCATTGAAAACTGTTTTTGAGATCCTGGCTAAGGTTGAGTTATTTTTTGTTTGCAGAAAGTAGTTCTATCATCACCGTTTCTTTTTGGTACCAAAACTTATTCTCACATGCCATTCTCATAAAGTAGGCGCAAGTTGATTCGTAGTTATTTATTCTTGTAATGTAGGTAGCTTACTGTTCAAAATATTTTGGGTTGCGATTTCACAATCACTAGCTGTCGACAAAAAAATTGATTGTCGTCTGCCTCTTGTGAAGCTTATTCTGAAAACACCCCTGGCGAGTAATGAATCCGCAGTGTCACGCATGCAAAACCTAGGCTCATGAAAAAAAGTAGTTAACTGGCAATCGAAAATTTTCGTTGAGATTTTCGTCTGTATTAATTACGAAAGTGACGATGAATGAGTCACTAAGCATATCAGTTGACTGAAGACTTATATTATTTTGTTTCTATGGACTGTGAGTTTCTTCTGTGCAATTTAAAATAAAAATTTTTGTTTTATTTATGTTGGTTGTTTTCACCCCACGGCTATGCACTTTTCGCCCCAAGTGTGGGTAAGAAGTACCATTAGAGAGCATTTAGAAATATATATATAACATACACCGAATTTTGTTTGGACACAGTATTATGAAAAGTAAATTTTGGCACTTTTGACCCCGCCCTACCCTACTCTAAACTAAAAACTTATGGATTATACTTATTAATTATGAATTGCAAAAGTACGTTTTTGGTTGCTTAGGCTACATCAAAATTCAAAGCTGAATTTATATCCAACCATTATAATATCGTAAATATTTATTATTTTAGCGATTTTGTAAACTTGTGACTTACAGCATTAATAATCTTTGCCTTTAACAAAGCAGAGCAAAGTCCTTTTATACTTTTTTAAAAATTGGAACAGCGTATCTGTCTAAATTTTTCAGCTTTTTTATGAATTAAAATGTGATGAAATTTGATAGAAAAAATATGCTATTGTTGTAAGTAAATTTGATTTCACACGCAAAAATTCTCCAGTTTTTATCGAAAAACATTTTAGGCACTGCATTTCTTTGCCTTAAATAGATTGTCTTTCACTCTTTAAACATTAATAAATTAAAGTTTTATTTCTTTAGAGCTACGCAGATAACACTACGTATAATGAGTCTATTATTTACATTTAAGCGAATATAAATTTTACAATGATTGCAAATAAAACGTATCCAAGAAGATTCTATGTGTATTAAAAAGAAATCAGTCATCAAGCTAGTTCGGACTGGCTCTCATTTCTTCCATAAAAAACATATTAAACAACATTAATTTAAAAAAAAAATCAAAACCTATAGAGCTGAGTGATGATTTCTTGAAATTATATTCATCAAACATTATTACACAATGAGCTGGATAGCACATTAGTCGTGTGATGAAATAGCTGGAACCCATGTGGAAATCGGCCCAGCTTAGCTGAACTTATAATTGGGCGCCATTTGGGCCTCAACTGGGCAGCCCATATAACAAAAAGTGAAATTAATTAACAGATTTTTTTGCAAATGAGTAAGGGATGCGATCCCATCCACATCCTGAAATTTTGCCAATTATTCAGAAGTTTTAATTATCAAAACTCATGTTGATGAAGCTGATCAGCGTTTGATTTTGTGCTTAATCAGGCTTAAATTGGGCTTACCCATAGAACGCCCAGAGTGAGCACGCTTGGAACAAACTAGTCTGGCCTAAAAAGTAACTCCAGTTATATTTATTGTAAACTGCATCCGTTTAGAAATAAATATGGTTGTCTGGCCCCAATCAATTTTTCCACATGGATATAATTAGCCAGATAGTGAAACTCTTATCTATTACACTGTCTAAGTGTGCTCTCGCAGTGCGTGAAACGGCTAAGAATTCTAGACTGATAGTGTAATTATTGATTATCACACAATCAGCAAGCAGTTCATGAACTATCTAGACATTTCATAAACTCCTCAGACGTATCATGAAATGTGTAATTAAACTAAGTGGCTACGACATATACATTTCTATAGATGATATAGATCCATATCCACAACTGCGAAGTAGAAAAGAGTTTGCACCTGTTGCAAAATCTTTTTCTTAGATCCTCTTTTAGCACATGCTGACTCTACGTGATGTATATCTTTGATAAAGAATGCCTTCATATTGGTTCTACATATGTGACCGTCTGCGAAGAAAGGGATCTAACGCGCGTTAGCTTCATTTCACAGGAGGAGCGATTGTAGTTGAATAACAATTCGAATTTCTCAGGTATAGAAATAATATTTTGTATTATGAAAGAGCAAATAAGAAACTAATGATGGGTGTAAAGAACTAAAAATATATTTTTTCCGTATTGGGTCCCTTTCTTCACGGTCGGTCACAGATCTGAACTTTAGTAAAGCATGACAAAAATTCCTTCCAAGGCAATGCAGTTTTTCTGGGAATTCGCTGTTTACTTCAATGGGAACGTTAATGTCTGCATGTGGTTTAAGTGGACCCGGAACTTGATCTTCATTATCCTTAGCACCTATACCTTTAAATTCAATCAGCATTTCGTTATCCACGCCTTCCAGAGGGATTTCATCAATAGGAGGCTTCTGCTCTACAGCCATTTTGATGGTAGCTACTTTAACAACCGAAAGCAATTAGTTGTTAGTGATAAAGCGTTGTTATTCTGCTAGATTCGGTTCAATAATTCTTGTAGCTAACTGTGACTACTTAAGTAAAAGGAGGTATACTGTTCTCTCCTCACACTATGCCTACCGTTCTCTGCCAAAAATTAAAACATAAAAATATGGTGTCATTTCAATTACCTTCGCGGTTGCTGAATCTTTGTTTTTACTTCTGGTCGAATCAGACCAGCTGCTTCCAAAGGCGATTGTAGTGCTGGATCATCATGAAGTTCCGCAGGAACATCAATAGACTGATGATGTTGTATTACTTTACCGGTCACCGCTTGATCTTGTGGTACCAATTCTACTAGTTGATGTTCATTATCGACGTTTTTCTCCGCCGAATCCACTTGCCCTTTGATCTCCATTGCCCGGTCTTTTAAAATAAGAACATCTCTTACTGCAACTTTTTATATATTAGGATACTGTGCAGTAACCTTTGTCCCAAAATTGTATTCCTTTTCTCGTTTAGCATTAAACTTAACGCCTTCATAATAAAGATACATCAATTCTTCTTTCCATCTTGTATTCCAGTTGCTACTCTCCTACGGTATTTCTGTTGAGGTGATTGGCTGCAAATCTCTAACGCTATAGCCAAAGCATCCTCAACAGGCATAGTTGATGTTCCGCAGTTTACCGATTTTCACAGATATTCTTGCTTTCCAGCATTTTAATTGGTGAGATCTGCGTGACTATCTCGCAGCTCACCATCAACACCGCACCGTCCCACATGTGTCCCCCAGTAGTGGCTCAAGGGGCGCCCCAACGAACCTCGGGAAGCGACAATCCTTTCGAAATAATAAGTAGACTCTGCATTTTTTTAATGGGTTTCGGTGTTCCTATCAGTCCCCTTCCTTTTTGTTATCCGCCTGTCCAGCATGGAAAACTTGTCAGTGACAATGCTACGGTCAACATAGCCATCAAAGTCATGAGATGAAAGCTCAGGGCCTCCCACGACGCGAACGCGAGAACACCTCCGGATGTTTTACAATTGCCATATATTAGATTTATTTTTCTCTTATTTGATTATTGTATATTATTACGAAAAAGTATATCTCATACTTAAGATGGTTACAGCCCAATATATCGAAGACATTTTTTTAGTTGCATATTTGTATCAAACTGAATATTCTGCACAGCGCTATCCCGGGTTATGTCATCAGTCACAGGCGCATTTTTGCAATGCAATCATATGACCTGAATAAAGTGATACGCATAATATGACATATTGGACAGTCTGGAAAAATGTTTGCCCCTCCTTCCTTGTGCTGGGTTGCAGCCAACTGCATGATGGGGTAACGCACAGCTCAAGGTGGAATACGATCTATCGGAACCTCGGTGAAAGTACATAGACAGTCAGAAAATAATATAACCATAAAAGAGACAGTACAAATAATTATTAAACAAACACGAAACACATGACAATTATATACAGTCAAATTTTAAAAACACATATTTTAGTCAAATTAGGAAAAAAGGGAATCTTATTATGAAAATAGTCTTTAATAACACTCCAAAAGGTAGCTAGCCACTTTCTACTTAATAGTCCAAGAAGCATCGCACTATGTGACAGGTGTTCAGTAAAACTGCCTTTTAGACTACAACTAGCACCTTATAAAATCCTAGATTCTTCATATGACTATTAAGCCTCGGTGGGACGTTACCTATAGTCGAAATAACGAGAGGATGGATTTTAACATTTTTCAATTTCCACACCTACACGATTTCTTTCCTTAGTGGGATATACTTCTGGGTCTTGGTTGTATATCATTTTTGCACATTTCTATCGAGAGGAACTGTTGATAACCTTGACGTACTGTGACTTCTTATCAAACAGCACAATGTCGACCCTATTGTTAGCAGCAGTATGATCCGCAAGGATACTCCGATTCCACTACATGCGACAGTTCTCATTTTCAAAAACAGCCGCTGGAATGTACTTGCAACAGTAAATTTAGTTTCAAGGAAATCTGCTGGTGCATGAAGCCTATAACAGTATTGTGTCTGTAAGTATACTAACTACGAAGTAACTTTATGCAACCATCGATGATGTACTCGATGGATTCATTGGGATCACCACATAGCCTGCACCAATCCTCCACAGGTAGGTGGTGTATATGCTTTTGGTAAATTCTGGTGCTGATTACCTTGTTCGGTATGGCCACGACAAATCCTTCCGATTCAGGAAAAAGTTTGCCTCCCGTAGCCACGGGTCGAATGCTTAAGATGGTCACAGCCTGCACAAGGCTGTCCAAGTATATATCATCAGTTCAGACGCATATTATAATGCAATAAAGTGGCCTGATAGAAACAGTGTGGCTAATTTGACATATTGTGAAATGCCTGGTTTTTTACCCCACCATCCACGTACTGGGTTGCAGTCAAGTGCATAATGGGGCGACTTCGAGCTTGAGGTGGGATCTGAACAATCAGAACTTCGGGAAAAGTACCTCGAAAAATGTTCAGAGGTAATGGTTCAGCGATTGCACATCGGACTTCTAACGTGAAGTGGAAGCGCCTTACCGTCAAGATCTTTGTAAGAACCTCAATCGCATTTAGAAGCAGATGGCCTCATCAGCTTTATTAATTATTGTATTTATTTATTATTATTTATTTTTACATATTTTTATAATTCATGTTATTATTATTGTACACTAAGTAAAGCCTGTGTTGGTCTGATAGTCAGTTAATTTTTAAGATAAATGTCATGGCCGCCAAAATAAGACGTGCTGCTCGCCTTTTGACTGTGGATTATACGGAACCATTACACGCACATTATTGATCTCGTTACGTCAACCTAATTGAATTAATTTTAATTTGATTTATCAATGCGCATATTATCTTATCTACGAATTAAATTATTTAATTATCACAACATAAGCATTCATTTATTTCTATTTCCTTACAGAATTAAGTTCGCGCTGCTATCGAAGGCCGCAGGTACATCCTGAGCCTATTATTCTGTATCCTGATATTCACTTTTACGAAGATGGTAATGGTGAGAAACTTCCAATACCACCAGGACGTATTGAAGTAGGATTATACAGGAGTTTAATCCTCGGAATAGTCATAAATCATCGGCTTCGTCCAGTATTTGATGCTGAAGGCTTCCAGGTTGTAGTAAATACAAGTTTCGACCCAATCTATAATGTAAGACAAGAAGAACATTATTTTGCGAGATTTCCTTATGGGGAAACACCTAGCCACACTGCAATAGCCATTATTTCCGAACGCAATTAATTCAAGTACATGAAAAATATAAAACCTAAATAAAATATTGCATATGAACCGAAGTTGGATCAAAAAGTTTAATACATTAGTTGTACAATATATAAGGTTCTCAATTATTTCTAACGCCTTAATGCGACTTTTGATCATAATTGATACTTTGAAATTTATAAATTAAATTAATTTACACACTACTGATACTGGTAACAATGTAAATAACTGATGATGTAACATATAATTATGATTGTATTTAGTAACACGACTTTTTCAATGTGTATATAGCAAGTCTCTCGTGTCCGGCTACATTGGATGCTTAGATTAAATTTGCTTTATTTTTATGATGTCACTGTACAAAACAGACAAATGATTTACAAACATTACAGAAAAATAAACTTCACTCCTGGAATGGGTCTAAATATTATCAATCATTTATAATGAGAAATGAGACAGACCTGTGATAAGGTTCTTTGCGAAATATTCATTAGTTACAATCTTCACGAATTTTTCTTCAAGAAGCAGTAACTTTTATTGAAGAAGTATGCAAATCCATATTGGAACTCTATTTTTCATGGTTGCACTTTTCCTTGATCCTGCTGGTAAGTATGACACTATTATGGGGTAGCGACATCAATACTGAACCACCTAAGGGAGTTTTAATAGATTACGTAACATTCATTTCGACAAGATCTACTCCCACCCCCCAAATGTAATGCTCTCTCGATATTGAGTGTATGTAACTTTAACATAAGCGTAATAAAGTTAGAAGTACTGAACATGTGATTAAAAAAGAAAGAAGTTTTAGCATCATCAGTGAGCTACTCAAAATTATTACTGAGCCACGCGTAGGGTCAATAGCGAAAAAATTCGAGTCCTCTGGCTTTGACGTTAAAAAAGTAAGTAAAGAAAAAATAGTAGCTCAATAAATAATTAATCATTTTCAAGGTCGAAATGTTGTACGTTAATGAGCCTCAAGCAAATATGCCAAAAAAATTTTTATAGCTTACAGACCCATCTGATAAAAAGTAAGGAAATTTGACAGTTTTTAACGACAGCGATATTTGGTGCATAGTTTTTTATTGAAATAATGAAGTGATTTAAATTAGATGTACTTATTCGCTGGCTTGTTACACTTGCTTTCCAATATGAAAAACTGTCTTCAAATCTCGCAATTTGCACGAAGAAAAATAGACGCACATAATTCTTTGAAATTGTAAATAATTACAGATAGTTCAAATAACTACCTCCAATTTAAATTACTTCATTATCTTTATTAGAACTGAAGATAGCACAGTCGTATATTTGTGTACAAAAAATCAACAATTTGTTATATTCTGACATTTTTTTAACATTTATTGAGAAATGCTTAAAGTACCACCATGATTTTTTTTCTGATTTTTCCTATTATTTTTTCAATAAAAAACTATGCACCAAAGTTCGCTGTCGTTAAAAACTGTCAAATTTTCTTACTTTTTATCAGATTTTTGGGTCTGTAAGCTATCAAATTTTTTTAACATATTCGTTTCAGGCTCACTAACGTGAAATATTTTGACCTTTCAAATGATCCTTCATTCATTGAGCTACCATTTTTCCTTCACTTACTTTCTTAACGTCAAAGCCAGAGGACTTGAATTTTCTCGCCGATAGAAGTGCTATCTAATAATTATTTTTCTTATTGAGTTTTGTCGATGGTGTAGCATATTTTTGACACATCTTACTAATGACGATACAAATTAAATACGACAAATTCTCATAGTGCGTGCGGCTGGCTTACTAGGGTGATCCAAAAAAACTCTTTTCTTGGACAGTGAAAACGTTATTCGATTTTTGCAAAACTTATGTCATATAATGAAGTTTGACAGCTAGAAGAACTCGATCAAATGATTCTAAGAGCTTTTTGAAAAATGTTCATGTTAAAAACTCCAAAAAGGTCGAAAAATTATCTTCAACTTTAAATGAATTTGTTTATTCGTCTATAGACAATTAAAAATCATTGCTTTTTGCAATAGTTAGATATTTATTTTTGGCATGATTTTTTCAGCATAATTAATACTGTTTTTAATCCGTTTATGGTCGCAAAAAATTGGTAAAATTGTCTTAACTATATACTCAAGTTATAGTTCATGTCCAATGAGTTTTCTTCAAAATTCATATCAATCAATAAAACCTTTCTCTATTTATCGTTATAAACTTAGTTTATAAACTCTTTTTCCCCTTTTTAAGGAATTCTGACTTTTTCCCTCTGTTTTCAAGAAACTTCTTATTTTTCTAGTTCAGTTTTGCTTACAATTCAACTGTATAAATGGAACCCAACACAAAAATGCAACTATTTTGTACTTAACATAATTTCTTCTGGTTGAGACTTCCATAATATACTAATATTTTCTTTAAAATGCAACTATTTTATTAAAGAGTCATCTTTTTTGGTCGAAAATTCAACTACTCAGTTTCGTTAAAGAAATAAATTAAGTAAATGCTACAAATTTTAATAAAAGGTCGTTTATTCAAAAATTACGTGCTCACCGTTTCACAAAACTTGGAAGACTGGTCTGCAGAACGACTTGAGTAATTAAATCGAGCTCGGCGAGATCAGTAGATGGTTGATAAATCGCATGCCTCGAAACGAACGATTGAAGGCGCTAAAATCTAAATTTTACCGTTCCCAAATTTTAAACGCTTCGAAATTCCCTCGACTAGACCCAAGGTCCTACAAAGAAATCTGAATCTGTCATTCGGCAACGGTTTGGTGAAAATATCTGCACGCTACAGAGACGTCAAAACATATTTAACGGCAATTTCGTTTTTCGCAAATTTCTCTCTGATAAAATGATACCTGATACCCAGGTGCTTATTGCGTTTGGGATGTTTGAGATTTTTAACTAAGTGAATTGCACTCTGATTGTGGATAAAAAGTATAGTTGCATTTCCATCCCGACATCTGATGTCATTTATTAAGCTTCTGCACCAGAGGGCTTCCTTGGCTCGTTTGTCGACATGTCCTAAACACTCGTGCCATCTTTGTAGGCTGTTGGTGGACATGTAGACTTCTGAACTTATTTGTGAGGACTTTGAATTAAAGAACATCTTGTGAATTTCCTTGTCCACCTTGTATCTTAGAGCTGTGACCCTGTTGTCTCGTGTAAACATAACCTGATGACCACGAAACAAAACATCGAAACCATTGGATGTACACACTCCGATCGAGATTAAATTTTTGCGTAACGCCAGAACGTAAAGCACTTTCTCGATTTGCAACGCGCACCACTCACCATTGATCAATTTTTCGATTTTAATCGTTCCCGATCCTTTGATATCACAAGTACATACCATCATCACCAAGAGCGACAGATTTGCCCTTGCTAGGATGGAACTCACTAAGCCACTCATGTCGATAGGTGATGTGTCTGAACGCCCCACTATCAGCAACTTAAACATCCTTGATTTCTGAATTTAGCAACCATAAGGTCTGCTCACGTGTAGGAATTTGGCCCCTTTCTTGATTCGATGACTCAATGCTATTACTGAAAAACAGTGCACCAAAGGCACAATCTTTCGTTTCGCTACTGCATTGACCGGATTTGTTCTCTCTCTTTTCTTGCAACAATTCCGGGTAAAGTGTCCTTTATTTTTGCAGTAATAACACTCGATGTTTCTGTTTCGCTTCTTTGATGATTCACCTTTCGGCTCTGAGGTGGTAGTTTGTCGGCTATTGTCGAGACCCACGGCAGAGAAGGCGGTTTTTTCTGCATCGTCTGACCTTAGACAACTTTCCTCCCTTAGGAGCCTTCCTTCTAGGATTTCTACCATCAAGTTTCCCATAGCTACACTATCCCAGGCTGTTTGCAGGGCATTATACTTAGCAGAAAGTCTCGCTAATTAACGTCCTAATTAACGATACGGATTCACTGAGCAACTTCGCATTTCGCGAATTGATCTCACAGCCTTTTTTTAAATATTTATAAGGCTGTGTGACTGGACCCATAACCTGTTGCAATAATATATTCAGTAGAGGCTGCAAGTTCAAAAAACAGACCGTTTATTCAAAAAGTGCGTGCTGATTGTTTTACAATACTGGACATACTGGTCTGCAGTACGGCTTAAGTAGATAAACCGAGCTCGGCGAGACCAGCAGATGGTGGGTCAATCGCAAGCCTCCTGAAGGAAGATGAAAGGCGCTGAAATCCTAATTTAAAAAATGTAAAGTTGAACTGCTTTGTTGCAAATTCATTTTTTTAAGTTCAGCTATTTTTTTAAAACTTTAACTAATCTGAGGAAAATTCGTTTCATTTTTGGTTGAAAATTAATTTTTAAACTAAAAACTTAACTATTTCATTTTTCGTTTTTTGATTGAATTCAATTGTTGTTCACTAAAAATTAACATCTTTTTTTGATTAAAAATGCAACTACTTGGTTTGAAATTTTATTCTTTGTATTTGGAA
>CAKNWW010348332.1:1135-11307 GCA_932074435.1 Andricus kollari | reverse complement strand
ACAATTTGTGATTCCCCTATATTTATACATCTTTTCATGCAAGCTCTTGTGTTTCTATGGCTCATTATATCTTCTCGCTTTAAAGTCTCATTGACACATTCCTACCATTCTTTCCTCGATCTACTTATGGGTACGCTACCCACTCACTTTACCTAAATATAGACTTGCTTTGTCAAACTTCCTCCAACCATTCTCTCCACATCATTACCCAATCATTACTGACTTTGTCCATTAGTGTTTTACCGCAAATATTCCACGAGAATTGCATACCCACCACGTTCACTCTGCTCCTATCCGTTTATTGGTACGCGCAGGTCTCGCTATTATACAGCATGGTGGGTGCAAGCTAATGATTATATTTTTCAAATTTAACTTTATTCGTCACATTTTTACTTCTAGTAATGGCTCCTACACTGCCGATAATCTTGCTACACCTGTTTATACGTCTGGATATCTCTGCATCTATCTTTCCGTCATAAGTAAATAAACTTCCAAGATACACGAAATCATCACCTGAATCTATCCCCTGTTCGTCTAAGGCAAAGTTGCATACTGTTTTCTCGTCTTATCTTTCAAACCCCATAATTTTTGTTTTATTCACATTAATCTAAAATCTTATAGTCTTCATGCTTGTGTCCAGTCAGCTGAAGATTCTCTGGAAATCACAGACTGATTCTGCGGCAAGAAACTTATCATCTACAAACGCCAACCCACGCAGCTTCACTGTGCCGATATTAATACCTTTTTCGTTTAAGAGAGCCATTCTTAGACATCTATTCATGTATATATTGAATAACCAAGAGGACATAACGCATCATTGCTTACCGTCATGCCTGATATCAAATCAAATTTTGTTTGACACAATCACTCAGTTGTCCACTTACGCTTATACTTTCTTTACTACCTTCATATATTTCTTGTATTGCTTTTAGAGTTCACAACTTTCCAAAGCTTAACTCCATTCACCTTGTCGAAGGTTTCTTCTGCTATTTCCATGACCTTATCAGTAAGTATTTTAGTGAATATTTTGCCCGCTGTACTTCATAAGCTGACAGCTCTATAATTAGTGGAGTTACTTTTATCAGCCTTTCTCTTGTAAAGTAAGACGATAATCGCCGTTCTCCAATTATTTGAAACTTTCCCATTCTTAGCGCACATATTCATCAACTCGCTCAGCCATTTAAACAAATCCTCATCACCGTTCTTCAGCATTTCAGTTCACCATTACATCAGTACCCTTACCATTCTTTAAATTCTTAATTACAAGCCTTATGTCGACGGCAGAAATTCCTATTTCTCATTCATAACGGGATTTTGAGACGTATCGTCTTCTATGTCACAGTTGCCATTCAGACAGTACATGCTATTCAAATAGAGATAAATTAAAATTTCCAATCATCTTTGACGATGATGGTTTCCGTTTTCTTTTTTTGCCCACCAAATGCATTCATTCTTGGCATCTGATTCAGACTTATTAGGTCAATCACAACATTCCTGTACTTCATCAGGCTCCTTACTCACCCAGCATTACTTCTTATTTTTGGCTGTTTCGCAAGCTGCAAATGACACTGAAAGGAGTAAGATTTTAGTCGCGAGAATACACTTGCGGAACGCGACGGTTCAACTGTACTCGATTCCTGAAAAGGGTTTTAGAAATGTTTCAAACAATGGCAGGACCACTGGGAGAAGTGTGGGCAGGCCCGAGATGAGTACATTGAAGGGGATTAGGGTCATATCCCTCCATTTGAGTAATTCTATTTTTTCCGGTCAAAGGTTACTTGCACTCCTCTAAGAAAATATTATTTTATCAGTTGCTGTACATAAAATGATATTTTTTTTTTAGTTTTTAGATTAAATTGTGGGACTATTAGGCACGATGATTCCATAACTAACGTCCAGAATTCTGAACGAATACCCTTTCTAAGACGGGTGGGCTATTGTTAGGAAACTCAGTCTTTTTACTCCAGCGTGAGTACTGCAAACAAGTGAGGGTGAAATGGCATTTGCCTCCTCGGTGCACACGATATATTATGTAACAATGGTATTATTTACAACTTTATCACGTCTGATATTTAAGGTTAGGATGACGCGGCCATAATCGATCACGGGCGGAGTACGATCATGATCATAATTTTACTGCGCATAAACGCATTCGCTGTCGCTCCACCTATTATATAAGTGGCTACTTTCAGAGCGAAAAAGATGCTGATAAAACACGTAAATCATGCCTGCCTTACAAAGAGGTTATTCTGCTAGACCTTGAAGCTTCAGTTTTAGGATTTAGCAGTAAACCGGATTTTATTTGCGAAAAGTGATTTCAGTTATCATGCATTTTTAATTAAATTAAATTTTGTTCATTAACCTACGAATTTTTCATTTTTTAGTAACATTAGTTTATGAAATGTGTATTATAAGTAAAACTGGTTGAATTCTAATTGTTTCCAATTTAAAATAATCCTCTTTTGGAAGATAGAATTGGAAAATATTTTACATACTTTATACATCCTTTTTAAAAGTTACATTTTTGAATCTTGAATGAAATTTTTGATATAGAAACATTGTATCTCATACCTCCATTTTTACACTTACAGCCTACAAAGCACATTTATGATACACAAATATCTCATTCAATTAAGCCATCCAATTCGTCTCAGAAGTTTGTGAAATGATTTAGAATCACGAATGAGATAACCACTAGTATATATACTGAAATATTTGTAAAATATTCTTTAGTTACACTGTTATCAAAATTTGGTATTAGTGAGTTTCCTTTATACACAGGAAATGAGGTTAATTATTTTTACTCTGCTATTTGCTTTAGTGGTGTTCCCTAATTCTATCGGTAAATATACTATCTAATAATGTTATGTGAATTTTTAATTACAGTATATTTATTTTAATCTTTCTTCTTTTCAATCTTAAATATCAGATTCATCAATATCAGATACGTTAAAGGTAGAAGCTAATATTAAAAAACTAGTAATGTCTTATAAATTAATATTAAACAGCCGAGATGTTAAATGTAAAAATCCAATGATATAATAACATTTTTCCACGTATATAAGGTTTAACGTCTAAAAAAATATAATAATACTATCCTGACTATAATCCATAACTAATCAATTAACTATTGTTTTCATACACTTCATTCTGACACCCTGACAGCGATGTTCTGTTTCACAAGAGAAGGCCGACGAGGAAAGACTAAGTACATGGTCTTTGTGTAATAAATCTTAAATTGTTCTTTGTTGCTGTTAAAACAATCCGAAACATTATAAACAATTTAATAATTCAAAATATCCTTTTTTGGTAGCATGGATTCAGGGTGGAGGGGATGAAAACAATGATTAAATTTAATTCTTTGTACTATTTAAAAATTATTTTTATTTCATACACTTTAGAGTACGTGCTATTGTTGCATTTTTTGCTCAATTCTACTAAAAAACTCGAGGTATTGCTGAGAAGAATCTAAGCATTAATTTCAAGTATTTATTATACTCACTCCCTGTTACGGGTTCGAGAGTCTTCAAAAACCTTTACAATTCTCTACAATATCCCTAAATTTAAGCCTATCTTAAATTATTTGACTACCCCTATCCTTCTTTACATCAACATTAAGGGGAAACGGAAGCCCTACCCTAAAATTACTTTCTCCTTCTTTCCATGCTTACAATAAGCGCAAGCGAGTGCCCATATTCTAAAATCCTTCTCTCTCCTGCATACTGTCAATTTATATTATATTTTTTGCTGACACTAAAAACAAGTAAACTTCTCCTCACTTTAATTCTTTTAATATAAGCAAAACACAACTCATAACACCTCGATCCTTTCATAAATTATCCATATTTCTTCTCATATTTTTACACTATCAGTAACAAAATACTCCTGCTTTCTTACTCACTGTTTCTCTTATTTATTTTATACTAAACTTAAGCGAAAATCAAATAACCTCCTCATCACTTTAAATCACGAATTACAGATTAGGCGCTTACTCCTCATCACTTCTAATCTGATTTACAAAACAGGCGCTTACCTACTTACATTCCTTCTCTAGCCAACACTTTTCCTAACCACCTATTCTGTCACCCTGTCACGTGTACACAAAACAATACACTTTGCTCTGCTTTTCACTTTTACCTCTCTACTTCTTCCATCCCTCCTTTTCCTATTTGTAGTCCTCTTCTTTCTCCTCCAGCCGAATCACCTCCATTTTTCCGTCCTTCTCATTCAATTTCCATATGGTCTCGCCGATTTTCGCCCTCATATGAAGCGTTGGGTGAACAAACAACCTAACCCGGGTTAGGCTGTTTTTCCGAAAATCGCTTTTTCGGAATCAGCGAACTCTAATTACTTAGTACACAGCTTGAAATTAAGATAAACATTATTATTGTTTATGTGCATCACGTTATACTAGAGTAGGACGCATGGAAATACGTCGCGCGCGCAGCTCCCGTTCGTCGCTCTCGCACAGCTGTGCAGCCTGCAGCGTGTAGTGACCAGCCGGCGAATCAGTGCGCTATTATTTTTATTGTTACTACTCAATAATTCAATCAAATCTAAATTATGACAACAAGAATATCAAGACTGGTTATTGGTTGTCACAATGATGGGAGAAAAAAATTTACAATCTAATGATGTTATGTCAGATGAAGAATCTGAATTTGATGAGTAAACAGTGAAATTGTTTAAATTTATAACTTTTAAATACATTTTTTTAATTGTCTAACAATGTAGTGTCATGTTAATAACAATTATATCAGTAGAAATCATTAAATAATGTCTAAAACGTGAAATAATTTAAAAAAAACCTATAATACCTATTGGATGGAAAAACAACCTAACTCGTTTTGTTTATTTTCAATTATTTAAATAATTTTTCTTTTTTGTAAATTTTTTTTCTCGACAGGATTTCACTTTTCGTTGTAGAACTTTATGCGTATGAAAATATTTATTTTTAAATTATTATTTTCTTAGCTCAATAACAGCTTGAAATCTTTGAATCAATTTATCTCAAAACACAATTTTCCGAGTTAGGTTGTTTTTTCACCCAACGCTTCATATATCTCAGTCCACTTCTATTCCCATACCAATCTTCAATCACCTCCTCTCTCTCTTCTTTAGCTTACCATTTAATTGCTTCCAAAATTTCTGTTTTATTCTCCGCTGTTTTCAGTTTCAGTATTTGCCCTCCATCGATTTCTAAGCTCCCCAATATGCTCGCTACCTCACAGTCCTCTCCGCTAACCCCCAGAACTCTCAAATTCCATCTTCTCAAAATTCTGGCTTCCTTCTCCCCTGCCCACTCTTCCTTCGTCAACGCTTTTGGCAGGTTCTTCCATGACTGCTCGCATCCTTCATCTTTCTCTCTTTCCTTGTTGCTAAAAAATCTCCCTCCTTTTTCGATTCCACATCCTTCGCCTTCTCTATCCATCCTTCAACTTTGAGGTTGAGCTCCTGGATGCTCTATTGCATTTTCAACATTTCTTCTACCAGCTTCTCCCATTCTCTCTTGCTCTGAAGGTTCGCTCGTTCCCTCTCCTTCTCCCACTTACCTTTAAACGTCAGCTGAGACTTCTCCCCTCAATCGGCTCAATCACCAATGTAGTCAGACTACCACCTCGTCCTAGTTGACGCTCTCGCCATGCGTGTCTCCGGCGCTTCTGTTCCTTGGCCCTTCGGGTTCGCCCCCTAACCTCAAACTCTCACGTTTCGGTTTTCACTTTTTCGTTTTGCTCCTTTCCTACAGTATCCACTTCCACAATTCCACTTTCACCCTTTTATAATCACCTCCTCTCCTTTTATTTCACCTCTCGATGCACCTCCTGCCCTTAAAGTCCCCTTTATCATGCAAAAAGTGCCACACCGATCTCACTCACGTCCACTGTACTCCATTCCCGAACCGGAAGTCCCTCCAAGCATTAATTTAATTATATTGCCGTATTCAAATGAAAAGCCGACATCAGGCTCCCCAAGCTTCAATCCATTTTCGTCGGAAAAAGTTTTTTTGGCGATTTGGGTAGGAAGTTCCAGTGACGCAAAATAAACGTGGCACATATGGACGGTTGTCAAATTAGTTAAAAATATGATATCAAGGATGTCATGTCAGATGAATTCTAAAAGGGATTGCATCAATTCAATGAAAGGCAAGTATCAATTTCTTTCGAACTGAAGATGTTTTGAAAGGTTAGAAGAAGTTAGGACTACGTTTTCGACGTTCCTAATCTCACTTCTGAGTGAACGACATAAACGACAATTGCATTATTCCTGAATTTATGTATTTTGTTTCAAGTAAAAAATTAGTGGTCAGAATGTGTGCAATATTTTTTCTTGCAGATCCAAGCAAGGTGTGGCTTTTTAAAAGTTTCCATATCTCGACGTAGACAAAAGGAGCGAATTGATTCCTCTTGTCTCTCACTTCCAACTTCCTCGATTAATTTAGGGTTTTGATTTATTCGCTAAGCAATATTTTTAATCTAGATTTCTCTTTTTATGAAAAAGTCACGTCTGCCTCCTAAAAATCCTTGATATCATAGTTTGAAACAAAATTTAACCACCCACAATATGCGTCAAGTTTATTTTGCATTTGAGTGTATGCGTGTCTCATTATTGACAAGATGTTTGCTTGTGTTGTCGTTGACGTGGCGCCCCCAGCGGATATTTACTGGTACTTCGTACTCAAGTCGCCAAGAAACTTTGTCCCACGTTAACGTATTGAGGCTTGGGGGGACTGGGTGCCATCTCGGGCGGCGAAGTATGGAAGATCGAAAATCCCATATAAATAATATTGGGAACACCAGTGCCCTCTAAAGTAGGGAACCTTACTATTTGGTTCTGTCGAGATTGCACGTGTCCAAATGAAAAGGTGCTATCTCGATTAAATTTTCAATTCAAGTATAAAAAATATTGTCATTGCTTCTTTCAGAATTAGCTAGACGCAAATCGGACAAAATTTTCCATACTCCTATTCCAATTAATATTCGTTATTACGACCGTCTTCTATATGGACATACGGAACTTCCAGAAGGGATTTATGCTGTTGGAGTAGAAGGTGAATACATCATTGGAGCAGTCATCGGTGGATATTTGTGTCCATTACTGGTTCCTAGAATGGGAAGGGTTAAAGTACGCACAACAGACAGTACGAATATGCCATTATCACCTTTCGACACTATGCGGATACATTTCTACCACAAAGTAAATTCACGAAACTATCCTTCAATTAATGTAATCTGGGCCCAACGACCCCATATAGATATACCTGAACAGTAGTGTGGAGATGAGAAGGCTTACTTTTCAAAGAAACGAGTCTAAATTAGAGAGACCTCTTAAAAACACTTTTCCAAATGTAAGGTATGCATTGATTTTGCATTCTCTTTTCAAAATCTGTTTTAACGGGCAAATCAATAAGTTGAATGTTTTTTAGTAATTATTAATTGTTAGAACAATTGTTTTCTTTTACATTTTATCGTAAATTATCGGTATCCTCACAATGATATGAACTACATAGGCAATTTTATATTCTAATAGTTCATGTATCTTAACCACCTAATTATCAGTGTTTAAAGAATTTTAATTTGTTAACAAATGTTAAAACAACTATATTTTTCTGTCTTATTCCATTCAACTGTTACATTGGCCTATTTACACCGCAGCTGAAGCAATTTTTGTTACGGTAGCAGAAACTGCTACGTTTGGCACCCAATCAGGAACACTTTTATATTGATACCTTACACTACTGAATGCTTGAAGAGCACAGCAGGTTTTGTTAATACAGCAAATATTTCTATGGTGCAAAAAGGCTGATTTAAACAATAAACAATTAACAACAAATGAAATCGACCATTTTGATTTTTTATATTACCTAATTAGTCGCTGTGAAGGTTTCCTCATTCTCTACATCTGAATTATAAAATTAATTTATTTGTGTAATTGGAAATAAATTTTGTTAATTAATTAAATTGTGATACAAATATTTTTGAAATAATAATAAATATTGTTTATAGATCATGCATTTTTCATGGGAAAATTTAAGGGGTGCGCACCCTTTAATATTATCCGATCGAAAAAGAAATACTGTTTTCTTTTTACAAGAACTTCATCTAGCTGGCCAAATTTAATATTTGCTACGTTATTTATCTCGATTTCATAGTACTCTCTATCTGCAACAAAAATTACATGCCGGTTTTTCTATGAAAGAAGAAACTATTTGGTTAAATGTTAGAAGACCCTAATTGATATTAGTGCATAATATTTTTAATATAAGATGTTTTCAATTAAACAACGTTTTTCACATCGTCTGACATGTTAATAATTATATTTGCAGGTGAGCGATAATTTTAAAATAGCTGTAAAGATGTGTTTTTTTCTTTCTCATTAAGTAAATATACGATTTGGCTTGTCAAAAAGGAAGAATTTATGTAATTATAAACAATTTTATTTAAATTATTGATCTCTTTCAAAATTATATCTTCGTAATATTTCATTACTTTTTATTCAAATGCATTACTAGCATAGAATATTGGTCAATCGATTCGCTTTTCATCCAATAATATTTTTCAGAATACGTATGCAGAAAGAATATATCTGGCATGTCAAATTTTAAAAGTTTTAAACGTTTTTTTAAAAAGGTAAAAATGTTGTATTTTTTCCTAAATTGTAAATACACAAATTTTTATATATTTTTCATATAAATTCAACGCGACGAGCATTTTTTCTTTATGCATTAAAGATCAATGATACAAATTTAAACAGTTATAGTCAAAAAACCGATTATTGACAATTGATAAAAGTGTATTTTTTACCATTACAAAGCTTCCTATCATACATTTTCGAAAAACAATTTTTCATTACATTCTTTGCATGTATATTAAGTCTTACAAGTACCTATCAAAGAATCGATTCGATGAAAGACATTCCAGATGTTTTCCATTCAAAATTTTATTCTCTATTTTCCAAAACCCATCCACCTCTTTAATATTACTTATAATAAAAAGCGTCATAAAACGACCTCGAACGAATTTTAATTATGCGCAACGAAGTTATTAAGTTTGCATACTTACAATAAAATTGTGATATAAAATTTTATTCTCTTTGGACATAACATTATCTGCGTTACGCAAGGCAAAATTAAAATGCACGTATCTAAAAAATACAGTCCTAAGTCTCGTATGCTTTTTATATTTTGATATAATAAATAACGTAACCAAAAACATTAGTATCAATTTGACAACGCAAATATATGCCAGTAGTTATAACTAAATATTAGCGTTTGTTCAATGTTACATTTTTCTTTTAAATAAATTTAGGTAAGTGTTTCATATTATTCGCAATAAATAGTCTTTCACAATCGTATAACAAAAAGAACAAATTTATTACCTGACGTTATTAAACATTTCATAAAGATGGCAATATTAGAGCTTTAGAATTTGAGACAGATTAGGCCATGGTTTAAAGTCAATCAATCATATAATTTTTGAGTATCATCAAATATTTTTTAGCATAAATAGTGAATTAAAATAAAAATGAAAATAAAATCAATATTAGCATAATGGATGTACCCTTAACTACAAACACTAAAAAAACTCACGACAGTGAGATGGGTGGTCACAGGGCACGATGAAAGCACAACTACAGGCCTTGGCATATTTTTGGCACGCGGGTATGGCTTTAAGGTTTCAAACTAGCGATAGTTTAGCACCTTTGAGAGCACCGATCACAAGAACAATTACTTTAACCCAATATTTTGGGTACAGTCGTTGAAGTTCTCTTTTAGTCCTCTCCTCCTTTTCATTTTCTTTGGCTGTGCTGTTGAAGTGGGGCGAAGCTGAAAATTCGATTACGAATATAGTTTGTTTACTTGTAGTTCTTGAGAACAGTGTCAAACCTCGAGTGTGCAATGGAGACTGCCGTCCGAAACTCATAGTTCCAGAAAATTGGGCACTTCTTGTTCTGGAAAATTGCCTCTATCTCCCGCCGAGTGTTCGACAGGGCAGGGTCGCGGCCAATACCCTTAGAGCGACAGAGGTGGTCTGTAGAGATACGTCGTTCCCGCGCGAGTGAAACACCCAGATAGTATGTGTTCTAGGTACTCAGCGTATGCATTACACGCTCTGCATCTATCGCTGGGAATTTCTTGACATATAATGCGGTCACGGTATGCTAAGGTGGAAATG
>CAKNWW010348331.1:0-19459 GCA_932074435.1 Andricus kollari | reverse complement strand
CACATCATCTTACTGAAAATAAAGGTTCACCTGACATTGAGAGAGCTGTCAACACTAGGTACAGAGAAATTTTGAATACTGATGTAGATGCACTAGACTGTATTTCTGATTTTTTTATAGATGTCGCTGCAGACATTTATGTGCTCAGTCAAACCTACCGTTTCCCCTTAAAAGTAAATGCACAAAAAACTGATTTCACTATCTTCACCAAAAAGACTAGAAAGGAAAAAATTCCTGACCTCGAAGTCGAGGATGAAATTATAAATCTAAAAAATTTGATCAAATATCTGGGAGTGATAGGTACTCTGTATTGTCTCATATGCAGAAGAAGTTCACTAAGTGTGAAGTACAAATTAATATTATATAACGTCATAATCAAAACTTTAATGGTGTATGCTGCTCCGATATGGAGCAGTACTTGCAAAAGTAATATTTTAAAGCTTCAAACAGTCCAAAATAAATGCCTGCGCATGATTGCAAGGACGAATCCTAAAGTTATAAATTCAACTATACATGAGCAACTTAACATTAGTTATATCCACGATGAAATTTATCACCTTACAGAAATTTTCTATCAAAATAAAATTGAACATCTAAGATTACTCCAGGATGTGCGCATACAACCCAGAGAGGAATTGCCATTTAAGTAAAAACATAAGCTGCCTTACCAAATGTTAATAGACGAATAGGTTGTATCTCAACATCCTCTCCACGTTGTAAATACCGCGTTTTATAGTTTTTTATTTTTTTATTTTTATACCAAGATATAAGATTAGTTTCTAAGATAAATTTATAAACTTATGGGTTTTTTAAAATTTTAAAAAATTGTTCTCCCAAAATCAATACATAATTGTTATATCTGAAAATTTCATATTAATAAAAATGGCAATGTAGGATACAATTAATAGGATTAAAATCTCTAAAGAGAGACAGGAGCCTCAACAAACACTCGTATTGATGTACAAGGACTTTGTAGAGTCCACTGCATACTTTGTAATTTTTCTTGATAATAAAGATACTTTTCAAAACAAAAAGCGAAAGCAGACAGTCGTTCGAAGGATATTCGGCGTGCAAGGCCGACAGCTTCCCAGCGCTATACGAGTTACCAGCATCCGATAAGCAAGGTCGTGATCGCCACTCGCAACGTTACCACGAGCCATTGAGGCCTCGCTCGCACCGTGCCTGCCAGCAAGCTCTCGGCAACCACTCTGCATACATCGTTACTACGGCTCTCAAGATTGTTTTGATTCTCCAGTCATCACCACATCGTGTGCCTACCCAACACGAAACGGATTGCGATTAGCCACCGCCTTCTCCGACGTTCGCCTCGTCATTCTATTTTCGGCAGTCAATGAAATTAAATAAACTCTGTTTTCATTTTTTTGTCTAACCTTACGCCTCGTCTACATCCCGTTAGTTCTTAAGTCATAAAAAATGTCGCTAACGTAGTAAAGCTAATACACTATCCTTTCTTTTAAGCACGTATTTACCTCACTCGGACAACCTCTTCGCTGAGATCCCACGGGTTGCTTACGAGAGTACCTTTTGGTATCAGTACAGAGGATACGAGCCTGCCTACATTGGAATCCTATAGGTTGCCCCCGACCTGAGCATAGGGTGCCGATTGAGCGTATACATTGCAGCCCACACACACCCACACAACGCCAACCTATTCACTAAAGACCCACAAGTTGCCTACGAGGGGACCTTGGGGCATCAGTGGAGATTTTACGAGTCTTTGATCCAGAGTATCTCGGCCTAGACGAGTCTGCCCACCAAGATCTCAAAACAGAATAGGAATCCAGCGACACGGACGACAGCGACGCAACGTCCTATCAAGCTATCTACAAGAAAAAACGACCCCCATCCCGGGCGGGAAAATTCTCCCCCTCGTGGTCTCTTCCCCCAAAGAGGTGGTGACGGTGTCACACAGGACATTCGCCTCAAACTAGGGGTAAAGGTATTGAAAATCGACGCAGTGAACCCGACAGCGAGGTCACGGGTAGAAGAAAAGTTATGGGAGAAGTGCTTCGACGGCGGTAAACTACAAATCCGCAGCAGACCACAGACTCCACCTAGGGAATCGAACTAAGCCTCCCCTCAGGTTGCACGCCAGAATTTTCGCCCCGCTTCAGACAGTCCCGGACCTCATCAAGCATCACCTCTGATATGATCAGTGGTAGCTCGGGCGCCTGGCACAGACAGGGGAGGGTTCTACGATCCAGAAACCAAGCGTAGACGAAGCTAGGAAGAGGATACCCTCAGACGCGGAGGCGTTTCTCACACCCCGGAGCCTAGGCATGTCCTTCTTAGAAACATTCGACTTGAATTAAACTGTCTCTTGTATCGTTCCTAGCTCTTACAATCCCTCCCCCCCCCCAACTTCCCAGTTAAAATTGTACTTTACCCTTTCCCCTTGCTTTTTTGCCCCTAATTGATGCAACCAAAAGGGATGTACGTTCGTGTGACTACAAAGAAGACAAAGAGTCGGTTTGTTTGGGCTGATTCGTACGGGCTGATTTGTTTGGGGTCGTTGTGTTTCTTAAGTTAGAAAAAAAATGTGTGCTCCAGTTTCAAGAACGTTTTCAGCACCTTGCTCCTTTATTCATAGTCGGCAGATCTCTAATGGCCTTGCATCGTCTTGGCAATACTTTTAGGGCTTACAGCAAATTAATAGGTGGGGTACTTCTCAAAAAGCTTGATAATCATCCTATCCTCCTTTTTCGTGGTCACACAGGTCTTACCCCCTAATTTCTAGAACAGTTAACAATGTCATTTTTCGCCAATGCAGCGCCATCTGGCACGAACCGAAAAAAAACTTTTCAAATAAAACTTACGTATTTTTTATGGGGAATCTGAATCTGTGATAAAAAATATATTTTCCTATTTTAAATTCAAAGTTACCCGCCTCCCGCCCCTAGAGGTAGTGGTGTGAGGTAAATTTTTGCGGAGTAACTTTCCCCTCAAAAATAATTATTTTTTATATGGGACATTTTTTTCGTTAGATACGTATTTCTTGAGATATTTCGATGTCTCAAGATAAAATAATCACCTAAGTGGGAATTGCCAAAGCTCCAAATACGGCACAATATTGGCCCAATCACGGCAGCCAACAGTCGGCTATTGTTATTGGGCCAATCTCTGTGTTTGAATCGGCCAAGTTCTGGGCCAACGATGGCGGCCTTTGTCGGCTTTTCAAATTTACCTACATTCAGCCGAAGCTTGGCCTAGTATCGAGCTAGTAAGGCAAATCATTCTGAATCTTAGAAAACCAGAGTTCGGCACACCATCGTCTTATTGCCGTGCCAAATATCTTATCTTCTCAGGCAATTCATATTTTCAGAAGAAAAGCCCGATTCTGGCCCAGCAATGGCCCATTACTATTTCTAAATTCTTCTTTACTCTGGCAAAGCATTTTCTAAGTGGAGAAGCCGGAGTCCGGCCTAGCTACGCCATAATACTGGGCCAAGTGTCAGTTTGACTACAGCAAATGATTCTGAATCTTAAAAAATCAGAGTTCGGCACAGCATCGTCTCATTGCCGTACCGAATATATTATCTCCTCCGGCAAATTATATTTTCAGAAGAAAAGCCAGATTCTGGCCCAGTAATGGCCCATTACTAGTTCTAAATTCTTCTTTACTCTAGAAAAGCATGTTTTAAGTGTAGAAGCCAGAGTCCACCCCATCGACGGCATATTACCGGGACAAGTGTCAGTATTACTACGACAAATCATTCTGAATCTTAGAAAACCAGAGTTCGGCATAGCATCGTCTCATTGTCGTGCCGAATATCTTATCTTCTACGGCAAATCATATTTTCAGAACAAAAGCCAGATTATGTGCCAGCACCCAAGTGCGAATTGCCGGAACTCAACACAAGGCCCAGGCTTGGTTCAATTTCGGCAGCCAAAGATCGGCTAATGTTATTAGGCCAATATCGGCATTTTAATCTGCCCAGTGTTGTGTCAGTACTAGCTGCCTATATTGGCTATTCAAATTTGTCGATCTACCGCCGATACTTAGCCCAGTGATGGCACATTACAGACCAAGTATCACTTTTATCACGGCAAAGCATGTTTTATGAGGAAAAACCAGAGATCGACCCAGACGCGGCGCATTACTGTTCCAAACTTCGTCTTTACTCTGGCTAAACATATTTTAATAGGAAAAACAGGAGTCTGGCCCAGTGATAGCACATTACTGGACCAAGTGTTACTTTTACAACGGCAAACCATGTTTTAAAAGGAAGAGCCAGAGTTTGGCCCGGACTCGACACATTGCTGTTCCCAACTTCGTCTTTACTTTGGCAAAACATGTTTTAATAGGGAAAGCCGGAGTCTGGCCCAGTGATAGCACATTACTGGACTAAGTGTTACTTTTACAACGGCAAACCATGTTTTAAGGGAAAGAGCTAGAGTTTGGCCCGGACTTAGCGCACTGCTGTTCCCAATTTCGTCGTTACTCTGGCAAAACATGTTTTAATAGAAAAAGCCGGATTCTGGCCCAGCAAAGGCGATTCATCGGGCCCAGTGTTACTTTTACTGCGGGTGGAAATTTCCTCACTCCGCCGGAGTTCACCACCGGCGTAGTACTGGCCCAGTACTGGTTACCAGTATGGATAATCGGCCACTCGCCCAGTACTGGCTAACGGCTCGCTCCACAATCGGGGCAGTACTATGTAATTGTAAATTTTCAGAAAAAATGACATTTTATGGCAATCTTAAACGTTGTAAAATGGTCTAAAACACCTAAAACCCAAACCTCACGCGAAAGTTAAAAAATTTGTTATTAAAAAATTGTCGATGTTCACGATCCTATGTTCCGTCGTTAAAATTTCAAATGTTCAAAAAAAATTACATTTTCTGTCATTGCAGAAAGTTGTAAAGTAGTCTAAAACGCGAAAAAACGAAATATTACACGAAAAAAATTGTAATCGATATAAATTATTTATTAAAAAATTATTTTATTGATATTTCTGTTAACAGTTCGTATATTTTACATTTATATAACGTCGTATAATAATAAATATTTAATTAGAAAAAGAGAGTTTAAAATTTGGTGTTTTAACTTTTTTGAGCTGTACCTTATGAAGATGGCTTTTTCATTGAGTTTCAACTCATAGGTTTAGCGCAATGGTTAAGACTCGCGACTGCTAGGCGATGGAGTTAGGTATAGATGTAGGTTTGATACCCCGTAGCGTTAGACATTTTATTTGTATTATAATATTCAAAAATGTAATATATGTATTCACTCCACACCATGATGATATGTAGTTGTATATAGTTGCGTCCTAAAAACAATTCAATGATTTTTTATTATTTTTTTAATTACTCCGGTGATGCCGGCCAGACTCTTGGCCAGAATTAACCGCCAAGTGCATACTGGAGTTATCATTTCAGCAATGGCACGATATTGGCAGCCGAGATCGGGCCGATATCAGCACTCATTGCTAAACCGATAATGACAGCCAGTAACGCAGAAGTGATGGCGGCCAGAGTCTGGGCCAGAACTGGCCGCCAAGTGCATACCGGAGTTATCATTCCAGCAATGACACGATACTGGCAGCCGATCTTCGGCAATGTTTTTGCCGATACTGGGGCAGTGCTGGGCCGTATCTAGCTTCGCACTTGGGCACCCGTATAGCTAGGGATGGTGAACCAGAGGGACAGCATCGGGAGCAGTGGCTGCTTTTGAGAACTGACGGCCTCTATTCTGCGGAACCTTAACTGAGGAGTGATCCTTCTAGGGGGTAATAGCAAAGCCTCCTTGAATATCGAAGATGCGATTTTCCATGCTCCCAAGCCTTTATGTGATCACCGTATCAAGGACTAAATGGCACCTGGGTTACCAAATCCTTGAACACCCCGACGTGGCCCCCTCATTGCAAGCGGACATATCGGAGTCACAAAGGAAGTGTCTTAACGGAGACTTTAAGATACCAGTTCGAATCTCCTAATATGTAGAACCTCACATTGCAAACCCGGATACCTCATATAACCCACCGCTGAAAGGGGACCGCTGCTGAGGGGATATCCTACCAGAAATCGTGGAAATCACTAAAACCGATTACAACAACCAAGTTGTCATGGTTGAAGAAAAGATTTCTTGGCTCTCTGTAAAGAGGGAAACCCCCATTTTTTCGCCCCTTCACCTGGGATAAATTAATCCTATAATGGTAGAAACTTACCCTAAAAATTTGAACCAAAAACAAGCGGAGTGTTCATACAAACACTTTTATCGAATTAACAAGCGCGATCCCGCCAATCATTTAATTCTACATCAACGCAAATCTAGTGATTGAAATAGCTGTCATCAAAATGGGAGTGGACTAGCAGCCTCCTATTTATGAACTTCCTCTGGAAGGTGTGGACAACGAAGACGTGATGGAAGGTCATAGCAAAGTTTTAGATTGACTACCTTCATGAGAATTGGTTCCTTTGCACTATTATTATGATTAAATTAAGTTAAATAAGGTATTATGAATTAAATTAACTTTACATTGATGTACCATTTACAGCAGGTGATTCCGGGAAGGAGAAGTTTCAGGATTTTTCCTCCCAGGAGGCACCTGATTTATGGAATATAGAGAAAATAATTCAAATTTTATTACTAATTTGATAATGCACTTTAAATAAAAACACCACTACCATAGGAAATAAAAGGAATGAAAGAACTCTTTCATGAAAGCATGCTGCTCTTTAAACTAACCTTACAAAGTTTCTTTTTTCATAAAACTAAAAGAAACTATCTGAGGTTAGGTTACGTACCAGCATGTTTTTATTAAAGAGTTCTTTCAAAAAACTTGCTGCCTGCCTGGACCAGGCGGGGGAAGTGAAACTTCTGTGGCGAATTTGGGGATGGTGAAAAATTAAACTGTTAAATTAACATGGTGACTTAGAGAATATATATATTTTTTACCGATTTTGCCATGTGAAATTTATAATTGTAAAAGTGATTAGGTAGAATGTAGATTGGGTTTTTAAATGAAAACGTCGTTTATAATTTATTCACAGTCAATTTTTAAAATGTTCTCAACTCATTATTTGCCTGTCTTATTTCCTTAACATTTATTTCGGCACTTCCGTCTGTTATATGCTGTGGAGAACGACTGCCCCCCCCCCCCCCCCCCCCCCCCGGGAGGGCGTGGGGACAAGATAAGCAGTCATTTTTTTTAAAACCATATTTACTGTTTTTTATATTCACTACGACATACATATTGACGAACAACAAACGCTTTTTTCATTCGTTAAGTAGACTAGAGCCGGAGTTGAATGTTTTCTTTCTCGATTTCATTTTCGCGAAATCTTTAATGAGTTCTTCGAATAAAAGAACGTTTATCAATTCGTTTTCTTTAGAAAGGATTGATAATTACGTTAATCTAGATTGACCCATTGTACAGCGATATTTATTTTTGATGATCAGAAGCTTTAAAAAAGACCGTTCACCATCACAGTTAGGAACTGGAATTGTCTAAAACAATCTAAAGGCAATATGTGCATGGGTGAACACACCCACGAGATTGTTTTGAATCATCCAATTCAACAGCTTCATCGGATTTTTAATCAATCTCTCATCGGTCAACAGACTCCTTGATCGATTTATTGTCAATGACATCTAATCGAATGAGAAAACCGAAGCTGTTAGTAAAATTCTCATAAACTGAGCTTCGTTTTTCCAATTCCACCCGCAAGCTATTAACGATGACATGAAAAGTGGTCATCTTGAATTTACCTTTGCCATGTAATTGCTCGCATCCAATGCTACCATCTGAGTATTTCTTACGAATTTTACCCTTGTTGATGTTTTCATCAGACCATTCTTTAGCAATGCATGGGCACATATCCTTCGCTTTTTCTTCAATCGCTTCAAAGTCTTCTCGGAGTTCATAAGTGAAAGTTATCAACGATTTAAGCATATCATTAGCGGTAACCAAATCAATTTCAACTCTTTGCAAATAAACACTGGTAGCATTAAATCTGTTCAATGCGCGCTGCCAAAAAGCAGGCATGAAACCTGTCTCTAACTTCGTTAATTTATTCCTCAATGAATTAGCTTCATGACGAGTATCAGGACTCTCGTTTTCATGTTGCTAAATTTCAGTCAAAGCATCGTACACACCTCCATGATCATCAGATAAAGCTTCGAAAGCATCATCTCGCCAAGACCATCGTGTACTTCAAAGACTTTTCAGTGTTTTATTGGACTTTCTCCTTCTTAATAATCTTTTCCACCGATGAGCTGAAGCCACAAAGAATGGATACAATCTTTGGAGTACCAAAAAAATGATTGCTTTCAAGCATGATTTTGCACAACAGTCTTCAACTAAATTCAATGAATGATCAACGCATGGGAAATATTTTCTTTTACTAAAAACTGTAGTACTGTCGAATTAAGAGATTCCCCAGTGTTCATAATTTTAAGATTTATTAATTATAAAACAAGAATAAGAATTATTTTAGGTGCTGGAGAACACGTGGTGAGGAAGTCAGAGGTATGGGATTCAAAGGCGGTAAAATGATAACACATCACTTTACTAGAATATAAAAACTATATTGCACATAAAACTATATTGGTTGATGGTTTAATGTTAGACAAATGGTAGTTTAATTAATCGCGACTTTAAATGTGGTTTACGAGGAGAAACACGTACACACTCGCTCGCCATTAGCAAGCAACTGGTTGAACAACAAGTCACGCAATCGCAGTCGAAAATGAATGAGCTTAGGCCAGTTGGCTGATGGAATAAATGACGTAAATTATAATGTGCAATCTGAACATCCTACGGGGGATGTCACGCTTAACATAATAATTAGAAAAAAAAGAATTTAAAGAAACTTTTACATTGTTATTATTCCTGTTCGAAATTCGATGATACATACAGTTAAATTGAGTTCGTTTTCTAAACTGGCAGTCAGGCCAGTTGATTCAGGCCCCTTTTATAGATGCCTTTTGGTGTCCGAATTGTTACCACACGGACCAAACTGTCGTGTCCAGGATGTAGTTCTTCGATGCGTGCCAAATTCCATTTGGCTGGTGGCACTTTTTCTTCTTTTGAAGATGATGGAGGTATTCGCGAGACCATCTCTTCCAAACGGTATCTCGCATTTTGGAAAGCAAAGCCCAACGTGTCAGGGCTTGATCATCGACATCAGTTAGCGAGGGCTCTGGGACAGCTGTCATAGGACCACCAGTCAGAAAATGACCTGGCGTGATGGCATTCATCAAAGTTGGGTCATTTGGATTAGAGTAAAGCGGCCTTGAGTTGAGGCAAGCTTCGATTTGACACAGAACGGTACTCATTTCATCAAAGGTCGGACAACAATCTGCATTTATCGACCGTATTAGATAGTGTTTTACCAATTTTACACCGACTTCCCAAATGCCACCAAAGTGAGGAGCATTTGGCGGAAAATAAGACCAAGTTGTCCCATGGTTAGACAGGTCTTCGGCCACTTTGGTGACTATCTTTGTAGCGCCTCGAAGAAGGGATCGCAGCTCCCGGTCAGCTCCTTTGAACGTGGTCCCATTGTCACTATATAGCCTTAAAGTAGTCCGGCTATTGGACCGGTCACGTTGAAACGTCCTAAAAATTATTTTTTTCTTACAGAGAAATATGTCCTCTTTCGCATAATGCCATTTTTAGGGGCCCTTTTAGGTTACAATTTGAATTAACTCTGTTTAAAGTCGTGTCATAAAACATGGAATCTTATGGAAAGGCCTTTCGCGGGCTCCAAAAATGGTTAATTTCGGCTTTAAAATACGTTGAAAATTGTCAGGAAAATGGTTTCGGAGACAGAAAATATAATGTGAAGTTTAAATTACTGCTGATTTGTACTTGCTTCCAGTATTTGAGGTATTTGAGGTTAATTTTAGCAAAACATACAGACGTGGTATATGACGAGAACGGTATGGCGTTGACTAAGGTTGGCAGCACAGCTTCTGCGATTCACTTTTATTTTGGTTATTTATTCTTTTTATAACCTCAAGCACCTTTTCTCGCCAATTGGCTTCCGATTTCTTGATTATTCGTCCCTTTTTATCTCGCGGAGACATGATGCCGCTCTTCAACATAAATGTTTTGCCGGTTTATTGCAGGTTGTTTACTCACTCGATCAAGTCAAATGAACATTTAAATTTAAATTTTGTTGTTAAATGCAAATATTTTATTAATATTAACCAGTATGAAAATTTAATACTCAATTTATTAATGGATAAGCTGGCCAAATTTTGGATTTAATTCCAAATACCAGAAAAAATAATGGACGTAGTTTTGACCAGCTTTTCCAGTAGCCGGACTATTTTAAACAGGCACCTCGTCGAGAGATGAAGCGTCTGATTGCGGCTAAGAAAGCATTTGAGGTATAGCCAGACACTGCTTCCAGATGTATCGCTCTTGTTGAGAGGCAGATGAAGAGACATATATATCCTTTATAGGATTTAATTCCTCGTCCTGGTGAAGCCCGAAAGTTGTAAGGGCCAGCGTAGTGCACTCCGGTACAAGCGAACGGCCTCGACTCAGAGACTCGCTCAGTGGGCAGCTGACCCATAAGTTAAGTTGGTGCTCGCGCCCTGAAACGCTCATATGTTACGCAACAGCGAATTACCTGGTTAATCAAGGTTTTGGCTCCGATTGTCCAATATCTTTTCAACACTTGGCTCAAAGTCAACTGATGTCCTCCATGGAGTATGAGGGTGTGTGCTTGTAAGACGATTAAATACGAGAGTTGATCTCGTTTTGGTAGTATAATGGAATGTTTTTCGTCGAAGCTCAGTAGAGAATTCTGAAGAAGACCTCCTACTCTCAGGATTCCATTACCGTCCAGGAAAGGATGCAATTTCAAGAGCTCACGCTTCCTTGAGATTTTCGTTTCGTTCAGCAGGGCCATGCATTCTGCCTGATAATGACGAAGCTGAACAGACTTGAGCCAAAAATTGAAACTCTTTGTTAACTTCTCCGTCGTAAGATAGGGTTCCAATGACATGGGGTTGGTGGAACAGAGTCTGCAGAACCTTTAGATATAGGCTGTCACTCGAATCAGTTTTTGCAAGGAGGAATATCGACTAGGAAGTTCCTGAATGCAAGATAAGGTGGCCAGGTTCACCCTGATGTTTATCTTTGAGGTTCCTACTATTTATTGCGTCTCTTGATCCACAACCTTGACAGGTCGTACAATTGTCTTAGGCCAATTATTTGGTGGTTCTGTCAACCAGTTAGGCCCATGCCACCAGAGAGATGAATTCTTCAGCTCATTTGAGTCAAAACCTCTAGTTGCGCAATCAGCAGGATTGAACTTTGCAGGTACGTGTCGCCAAATCTGATCCTTAAGAGTAGAATGTATTTCCCCCACTCGGTTTGCCACAAAAGTTGGCCAGTGAGATGGGTGGCCTTGAAGCATCTGATTGAAGATCTGAGCATCGCACCAGCAATATTTTGGGACATCTCTGAATCCAAGGTTGGACGAGACAGCATCGAGAAGTTTTGCTAGAAGTTCGGCGCCGCAAAGTTCCAATTTAGGTATAGTTACCGTTTTAATTGGGGCTACCTTCGTCTTCGCTATGATCAGATTAGATTGGAGAGTGCCATTTTTGCTTCTCGAGACAAGATAAAGCGCAGCTGAGTAGGCTCGCTGTGAAGCATCAGAGAATCTACGTAATTCCCACGGAGCGACACAGTCAGAGGTTCCAAGCCAACGTGGGATCCTGATTTCTTCTATGGGGCTGAGCTGTTGGCGAAAGGCATTTCACTCAGACAAAAGGTCTTCAGTCAGCTCTGAGTCCCAATCCAGTCCAGAAATCCACAAATTCTGTAAAAATACTTTGGCTCTGATGAGAAAAGGAGCCAGCCAACCAAGGGGATCGAACAGTTGAGCCACCTCGGAAGCCACCATCCGTTTTGTGTAAATCATTGGCTCTTTAGATAACGAGACACTAAAGTGGAAGCAGTCAGATGATGTACTCCATTTCAATCCCAAAGTAGAAACAGAATCTTCAATTTCAAAAGTCCTGATCTTGGCGCGAGCGAGATCCACAAGACTCTGGGAGCAACTCAGGTGAGTTTGCTTCCCATTTGTTCAAGGTAATCCCTGCTAAGTTGAGAATGGAAATCAGTTCCTTTCTTCTGGTCTCAGAGGATTGAATTGGGTCTCCGCCGGCAAAGATGTCGTCGACGTACGTGTTCTTCCTCAATATTTCCGAACCCAATGGAATTCGTTGTTGTTCATCGCTTGCCAGTTGATTCAAGGTACGGATAGCCAAGAATGGTGCAGCCCTAGTACCGTATGTAACAGTAGTGAGACAAAAATCTTGTAGGTCTTGGTTTGTTTCTGGTCTCCAAACTATTCTCTGCAGGTTACAGTCAATGTCGTTTACATCTATTTGACGAAACATTTTAAGGATATCGGCTGTGAAAACGTACTTGAAGAGTTTCCAACGTGTCACAATTAACCAAATATCCGTTTGAAGTTTCTGTCCTGAATGCATCAAGTCATTCAATGATGTGCCTGAATTGGAGCGGGAAGATCCATTGAATACTACTCTGATCTTTGCAGACGGATCTTTCTTTTTAAATATCACATGATGAGGCAAATAGTAATATTTCTCAACCTGAAGATCTTGGTTGTTTACCGGCCTCATGTGATTTAATGTAAGGTATTCTATCATGAATTTTTTGTAGGCTTCTTTGGCTTGGGGATCTCTCGAGTATCGTTTCGAAGGAAGACCGAAACTAATTCCCAGAAAAGACGCAATTGATTGCTGAGAGTGTTGTTTTCTACAGCATGAAGAACACTGGCAGAATCGATAGTATCATCTTCTTGATGATCCACAGGACGACCAAAACCACCCAACCAAAGCATGTGTTCAGTGCAGTGGAACTGTTTAAAGGACCTTGTCTTAGGCCCTCGCGACGTAAATGACCGAAGATATCAACACCTATTAAACAGTCGACACGCACTTGACGATGATAGTCAGGATCAGCGAGCTCAAGGTCTCTCAAGTGCGGCCAATCCTTGAACTCAAATCTCTTTTTCGGAAGCAAGTGGATAAGAGATTTCATAACTAAAGCTTGCATTGGAAGTTCGAACTGTGTGTCTCGAGGCGATCTGAGCAACAGATCAGCCTGGTAACTAGAAGATCCCAATGGTGAATCTTCCATTCCAGTTAAAGAGATATCACAGTTTTGTTTTGGAATTTCCAATTGTTGAACTATACGTTCAGTGATAAATGAGCGTTCGGACCCAGAATCCAGAAAGCAGATGATTGACCAAAGCAGCAGAGTTACTGGCCGATCTGGAATAACCCGAAGAAGATGGTTGCTCTGTTAGTGAATCGGTTTTCACCACTTGGTCATTTTTTCTTTGAGAGTCATCATGTACAAAAGTATGATGCTTCTCTGAACAAACAAAGTATCGTTTATTTGAAGGGCACGAATTCGAAGCATGGTTTCCACGTAAACAATTGAAGCAAAGTCCTAAGCGTTGGACATTCTCTATACGTTGGGAAGTACCGAGCCGCTTAAATCGTGGACAGTAGGATATGAAGTGAGAGCCATGACAAATGGAGCAAGAATTCGAAGGTTTGTTTTGCTTTTCAGAAGTCGCTAAATTAACCGATAGATTCTGTTTCTTAGATTTTTGGAAAGAAGGGTTGGTCGAATTTTTTGCAGATAACGAAGTGGATGAACTGTCGTTTGGACGAGCAGCTTCTAAAGCTCTAACTCGACTTTCAAGAAAATTGTATAACTCCTTAAACGTAGGAAAGTCTTCCTGGTCTTTCAAGGACGTTTCCCAATTCTCGCGAGTATGAGGATCTAACTTGTGAATGAGCAAATGAACAAACCAATCATCAAGACAGCAGCTTACGCATATGAGCCGCAAGAAGAACTCGTTTGTTGTTATAAGGCTTAACTAGTGTTGTCCAAGCTTCGTTATAATTAGCGCTGCTAATTGACATTTTTTTAAGCTATCTGCAGCCTTACCCTGAAGTGCCACAGGACTTGAGTTTTTATTACCTGGTATTTTCTCCGGGATTGCGCCGAGGTTTTTTAGTATTATGGTGAATTGAGTTTTTGTTGCAATGTAGTCAGCTTCTACTTCGTCAAATTTATTATCAACAACATAAGAATCCTCAGCGTTTTTTTGGATCTGACACTATGATAAAATGCTGCTCGTAAAAGTCCGACCAGTATTTTTCCAGCGAAGCCAGTCTAGTTTCCGTATATGTTACAGATTTCATTACCTTCTCTCCTTGCTTCTTAGTGTTGTCGTAGAAGCGTGTAATAAGCCCAGCAACTGTTTGCTGTTTATCAACAGGTGACGTTATGGTGTCTATCGATTTTACTTTTGTCACGAGCGACGGAATTCATAGCACACCCAGTATGCACTATATACAGAAAACCGCACGGCGAAGAGATATTTGCCTGTTCAAAACAAAAAAGGTGGTCACTACACTCAGTAAGGAAATCGCTGAACTATATGATCACTCAAGTTCACAGTCAGATGCTTGTTTTTCACTTTTAGGAATTAAGAAGCTATCTATCTCAACTCACAAATACTCTACTATTCTCCATGAGTGAGATAGCATAGATTGTTTTTAAGTGAGTAAGCAACTGTAAGCTTGTGAAAAGAAAGACCGAACAGGTGATCACTGTAATCCAATATAAACTGTCGCGATTAATTTTTATTAAGTTTATTTAATCCGGCTCGAAGTAGCGATTTCGATAATAATTTTAGGATTTATTAATTATAAAACAAGAATAAGAATTATTTTAGATGCTGGAGAACACGTGGTGAGGAAGTCAGAGGTATAGGATTCAAAGGCGGTAGAATGATAACACATCACTTTACTAAAATATAAAAACTATATTGCACTGGGAATAAATCACTATTACTTACATTGATGGTTCAATGTTAGAAAAATGTTAGTTTAATTAATCGCGACTTTAAATGTGGTTTACGAGGAGAAACACGTGCACACTCGTTCGCCATCAGCAAGTAACTGGTTGAACAACAAGTCGCGCAATCACAGTCGAAAATGAATGAGCTTAGGCCAGTTGGCTGATGGAAGAAAATGACGTAAATTATAATGTGCAATCTGAACACCCAGTATGGATTTGAATAGGGATGAATGTGAGAAATTGTTCATAAACTTTACCGTTCAGACAATAACTTATTACAATTGATAACTGCTCGATGTCGGAAGCATCTGGAGTTGAATTAGCAATAACAGAAAAATATTTTGCTCTTATGATTGCATCGACAATGTGCTTTAAAACTTTTGCAGACATTAGAGTGATAATCTCCTCATAAATCGTTTTTGATAGGTACGTCACACTTCCTCTGTCTTTATTGCCATATAGTTTTCAATATGTGAAATTCCGAGATAGTTTCCATTGTCCAATGCACGGAATACTTCATGGTTACCTCTAAATCCAAGCCTTCTTATTGTGAGAAATCGAACCACACCAACAGCGCGTTCTAAAATTGCAATCGAGTATTTCTCTTCCGATTCTGTTTGCCCCAATAAGTCACTATCTATACGCTTTTCATTGTTTGTTCGATTAAGCAACTTCATTGAGCATTGTCGGTAATCAGGGCTGTTTTCATGGCTGCGTAATTTTTCCTCACTCTTCCAGTTCGAAAATCCATCTTTTGTAAAAGAACTAGACGTTGAATCATTATTCTTAAATAAATTGCAAACAGAGCAATACACTTCATTGATCAAAGTTCTTACGAAGAGATGGAAAGATAAAAAATTTGTTTATTTTTATAGTTTCGCACAGAGGCTGGGAAGTTATTGTCTTTATTCTGAAAAAAGCTAGCCTCAATATCATGCATTTTTCTCGAACAATCTCACTCATTTCAGGCCACCATGCTGGGTCTTTATTAATTTGTAACTCTTTCAATATACTTTCTATAAATGAGAATATTATTAGATACAAATATCAGGCATGCATTATGCAATGTGCACGTACGCAGTGACAAGAATCTCGGGAACGGATGAGTGATATTATAAAAGAAAATGGACATACCTTGAGAATCGTTCTTGGAATTGGTGTCAATAATAGGGTCACCATTATTAGGAATTGGAGTAGGATCATTGGTTTGATTAGAATTTGTGTTCGTAAGGGTACACATGCTATTGTTACCCATGCTTTTTATGCTCATACATTTCATGCTATGACTGTCCATGCTTTCACTGTCCATGCAATTAACATTAGGAGGGTTATTTGATGTTCCATCAATTTCTTCTGGGGAACTGAATTTTCATTCGTGATATTTTTTTTTCAATGGAAAGTAATTAGTTTATTTTTTAATTTTTGCTTTGTTCTCCTTTATAACTTTCTGGGCTTTTCGTTTGGAAGCACCAGATTCAAACTTGCGAGTACACATCGTTGAATTAATTTTTTAGCAAGAACTTTCGAAAGCTGAAAATTTTGAGATTAGTCACAGATTACAAATAATTGGATGCGCTTCGCATTCGCTGATTAATATTTCGAAATATTGCTTATATACCCGTAGATCTTGAAATATGCTTAGAAGTTCATATGGACTAAGTCAATGTATTATTATTACCAATCAAAAACATATGAGATGATATGATGAAAGACGATCAAAAAAGTGTGTACTGATCAGTGACACTCTTTCAATCACGCAGACTCTGCACCACCTATCTGATTGGTTCAAATCCGCGCGCTTATTTGAATGACGAAAATTCAACAAAAGGTACAACAAAAGCTTTAATTTTTTACAAGCCAACAATATACTATAATAAGTGTAATATCCTAAGATTCTGCATACATTAAAATTGTGAAACACTTATTGAAATCTTTAAAGGCTACAAATTTGAATGTATGTACAAAATTATTTTTCTGTGGATAAAAAAATTTGTGTCAAATTGTCAAGATGACTAATTGATTTTATAATCACACAATGAATCTTAATTATGATATAAAATTATTATGAAGTTCCTACATGATTTTTCATACTTCGTAAAAAGAGCAAAATGAATCAAACTTTTCTACCATGTACCTAAATTAAAAAATTAGTAATCATAGTATTATGTCAATAATATTATGCAATTCATGGATAGGAACTTTAAATTGATGTTAAATAAAAATAAGTTGCTATTAAACGTATAATATAATATTTCAAGCATCAAGTTCACGTGCAAATATAAATTTTACAGAAGTATTTGATGCTTCAAATATTTCATAATGCCTTGTGTGTACCCCCGAGTACCCGGGTGCCCACCACAATACATTTTTGCATCTAAATGGAGTAAAAATAAAAATTCCGTTTAGGGTCTCCGAATAGCCGTACTCAGCTCACTTCTAAGCAAATCATGTATTTAGAATTCATGTAGTGGATTATCAATTTCTTATCAAGTTATTTGATTCATGGACGTGAAATGTGTAATAATATAATTAATATTAATTTCATTAATTCACTGGTTTACAAAAAAAAAAAAGGTGATGACTATTTGACAAGACCACTTTATCCTTATGTATTTTGACGCGCTGAATATGAATCCGAGGTCTATTTACCTCCATCACGTCAGGTTCAAGGTCATTTCAAGGTCAAATACAGGAAAAGCCGTGCAATGAACTTCAAAAACCTTTTACATATGTTTTTGGGGTCGATCAATATGAATCCGAGGTCTAATTACCTCCATTACGTCAGGTTCAAGGTCATTTCAAGGTCAAATACAGGAAAAGCCGTGCAATAAACTTCAACAACCTTTTTAGGGTTGCTGAATCCGAATCTGTTGTTCGTTTGATCCCTGAAGGTCAGTTTAAGGTCATTTCAAAATCTGATGAACCAGATACTCGCTCGTTCCACTTCTAAGTTGCGTCTTCAACGGTTACAAGTCGTTATTCTCACTTACTTGCTGGCGTTCACTAGCGACACATCTTTTGGATTTAATTTGCTAAACTCAGAGTACCCCGCACACTTTACATTAAAATCCGGCCTCGGTCAAATTGGCTGAAATTGCAACATAACATAGCTCAAAGCCTCCTGATCAAAAAATCCTAATGGGTACCAGTCAAAAAAATCAAAAGTTTTCGAGATAGGTGGGGTTGAACGCGAAAAATATGACCAGAAGCGAATCTAATGTCCCACTTGAAACTTGAAGATGAGATGCAGATTTTTCAATAAAATGTGACAATATGCGTGAGCATCTTATGTTTAATAACTGCATACAATTCAGAAAAAAATGACATTGTGACTAAGCGTCTTATGTTTTAGAACAGCATGAAATTCAGAAACAAATGACAATGTGCGTGATCGTCTTATGTTTCATAACTGCATACAATTCAGAAACAAATGACAGTGTGGCTGAGCGTCTAATGTTTTAGAACAGCATGAAATTCAGAAAGAAATGACAATATGCGTGATCGTTTTCTGTTTTAGAATCGCATAGAGCGATAGAATCGCGTTCAACCCTACCTATCTCAAAAACTTTTGATTCATTGGACTTGTACCCATTAGGATTTTTTGATCTGGAGGCTTTGAACTACATTATATTGTGATATCAGCCAACTTGTCCGGGGTCTAATTTTAATGTCAAGTGTGCTGGATCCTTTTTGAGAAGAATAAAATTGAGTAATTTCTTTTAAGAAAATTATATCTCTCTACTCTCGGAGCTATCGGCCCCTTTCAGGGCCACTTTTTTTCTTCCAAATTCCTATTTCGTCAGAAATTTCGTTTTCATACTATCGCAATTGGAATTGATTCGAGTTCAATCCCCCCGCATTTTTTCGGGACCTCCATGGAATATTATATATGAAAATTCTTATTTAGTTGATATTACCATGGATAAATGCTCAAAAAGTATGAACCGCTTTTGTGTTATGTGTGGGAAATACAATGTCAGTAGGAACCTAGTAAATTTCTCAGAAAAGATTCAAAAAGCGTACACGGAGTGCTTTAGTATCGCTCATGATCTTGCAAACAATTCCTGGGTCCCGAAAGTCATTTGCCGAACTTGTGACGCGCGTTTGAGACGTTGGAAAAGTGGGACACTAAGAATGAGTTTCTCTTCACCTATGATCTGGCGTGAACCTCAAAATCACGATCGTGATTGCTACTTTTGTTCCAACGATAAATTAGGTTTGAATTCCAAAAACAGCAAGCTTCTGGTTTACATAACAACTTCGTCCGTCACGATGCCAGTATTAGTTAATGATAACCCTGATTTACCCATGGATGTTGAGGCAATGCTAGTTGATAATAGTGATAGAAACGTTTCAGAATCCTGCAGTGACGAGGGCGAAGATTTCGAAGATGACCAAGAGGATGACGAAGAAGATGACTGTGACAATGACTGTGACGATCACTATAACGATGCTGGTATAAAGGGTTACTCCGGAACACCTTCAAGGTTCAATCAGCGTGAACTCAACGACTTGGTGAGAGATTTAGGGTTATCCAAGGAACAATCGGAATTGTTAGCCTCCCG